>VWZF01000983.1:0-58198 GCA_013396755.1 Sclerurus mexicanus | reverse complement strand
CCTCCCGCCCCCCGGGCGAAGGTGAAGCCCCGCGTGGGACGGGCTGAGCCGCTGCCGCCCCGGGAGGGGGCCGTCGGGAGCCCAGCCCTTCCCCTGGCAGGGTTTGCTCTCGGGATGGGACTTGCCGCGGGCAGGGGTTTTCAGCGGTGCACGCACTGGGGTCCTTGCCTTGGCTCCTGAGGCTGCTCGGTTTTGTGTGCCGACACCCCACGGGAACCCCTCTAGGCTCTTGGCAGAGGGGGTAGCAGGTCATGTGGGGGCTGCTGCCGGTGCCCCGGGAAAGGCATTTGGCCTCAGGGAGGGGAATTACTAGAGAGGGTCCCAAAGGAAAAGGGGCAGGGGCTGCGAATCACAAAATGCGGAGCTCTACTGTGCAGTCACACCGAGGCGATGCTTCTTGCTGCAAGGGAGAGAGAAGGTGCCTGGCCCAGAGCTCAGTGCTGAAGAAACCTGGCACAGGTAGGGTGATCTGGCCCAATTATACAGGGGGAGTCCAGGGCTTTGGGCTCTTCTCTGGCCTGGGGCAGGGAAGTGAAGGAAGGAATGTCACCCATTTTGAGTGTCAGAGGCCTTTGGCAGCCTCTTTCCTGGCTGCAGTTAGTCCTTGTATAAAGCATAAAGGCAGGTCCTAGCAGAGGACAACCTGGCTGCGATGACTGATGCACACAGAGAGGGACAGAGGCAGGAACTTGGGGTGCAGCTGTCAGCTAACATGGGCTCCCAGGACACTTTCTGGAGCCCTTCAAAGCTGCTCTCATGCCATTTCTGGTATCCCAGGAACGCTAACACAATTCACTGTATCTTCTTTCATGCTACTAAAGTCCTGTAAAATCTTTGGTGGCATCATAGCACCAGGCAATAATAAAGCGAAGGAAAGCAGCTACACTGAGATTTTAGTCCTAAGTCTACTGCTCGCCCTTCTATGGCTTTATAAACAGGTTCTCTGACTCAGTTCCTTCCCTCCTACACCCTCCCCTTCCCTGAAAAATGGGCAAAGGATGAAGTGGACTGTTAGTGAGCATGGTGTCCAGGAGGCCGTGGGAAGGCAGCACCACACTGAGCCTGCTCAGATCAAGTGCTGGAGACCCAGGTCCTGCCCACAGTGACTCCCAGGGAAGGGCAGCTGCCCTTCCCCACCATTCCTAGGGTCTGGCCCCTACCTTGTTGCGCTTCTTACTGGCATTCAGTTCTGTCTGCAGGCTTCCTGAGGAGCCGGTGCTGCTTTGCAGTGCGAAGGTGCTTCCACCCAGCTGGGGCTGCAGGGGAGAAAGAAGAGCTGAAGCCATTGCAGTTTAGTTCTCACCTCAGTTTCACAGATCTGAGCATCTAATGCCTTTCAGCACAAGCCAGGGGAGAAAACATCCTTCCTCCTCCCAGTGCCAGGCAGGCAGCATGGCTTCCCTGAACAAGGATCCAAGGGATCCAAGGGAGTCAGCGTGCACAGAACTGCAACCCAGAGGACCCCCCTGCTCTGTGCTTGCCAATTTTATACCTGCCAAGATCCCCATCACTTCTGGCTCCTGCCCTACTCACATGGTAAATGAGAAGACTCTTGTTCCCCCAGTCATTTTCCAATGGCTTCTCCGGGTTGCTTGTGTCTTGACTGTGCTCGGGACCCTTCCAGTCCTCCTCTAGGTGCTGTGCTGGACTCTCAGGCCTTTTCCAGCTATCATCTGGCCGTAGTCCTACATCCAGACATCTAGTGGAGCTTTTCCAGTCTCTTTCCAGCTGGCGCATCACATCTGCATGGCACACAGGCATGTCTTGGCGCTTCCAGTCCTTCTCCCACACCTGTGCTTGGTGGACATCTCCCCGACCTCTCCAGTCCTGCTCGAGTGGTCGTGTTGGGCTCATGGGGCGCAGGGGCTTCCCTCGGCCTTTCCAGTCACTGCTGGTGCCCTTTCCAGATTGGGAGGATGTCAGCTTTTCCCGGAGGCTCTGCCAGCCACATTCGGATGGCTTCCTGGGCCCTGAAACATGCAGCGGCTCCCCTGGCTTCACCCGTTGCCTCTCTGCCACTTGCACCAAGCTGGGAGGGGAGATTGCCTTTTGGCTTTTCCTTGCGCTCTCTGTACATCTGGCAGGACTGAGAGACTGTGGTGGTAGCCCTGCCCGACTCTGCCTGCTGTTATCTGAGACTTTCCCAATACCTGTGGGGTGCAGGGAGTTCCCTTGGCTCTTCCTCTCCAGTGCTTGCCGTGTACTCCCTGCCTGCCAGGTGGCTCGGCCCCTTTCTGAGCTTGGGTGGCGGCCAGGCTCCCCATGGCTTCTCAAGCTTTTCTCAGAGTGACCGGGAGGGCTCACAGGCTCCCCTGCCCTCCTCTCCAACCTGCGGGCTGGGCTTGCAGAGCGTGGGCTTCGGCTGCCTCTCTCCAGCAGCCAGGCAGGGCTGGCAGGGCGTGGGGAGTCCCCCCTGTTCCTGCTGGCCTTCTCGGACTGCCGAGCTGGGCTGGGAGAGCGCAGGGGCTCCTTGGGGTTTCTGCTGCGCTGCTCGAAGTGCCAGGAAACTCGTTGACTCTAGAGTCATGAAGGGGAGAGAGAGAGAGAGCAGAGAGTCCTCTTAAGAAAAAAAAAAAAGAAAAATGCTGATGAGCAGAACAAGATGCGGTTAGGGCTGGGAGGTGGTTTGGTTAAATGGTTGCCCAGAGAGCAATTGCATCCCTGTGCATGGAGCCATCTCATACTGAAAAGAAGTCTCTTGCACCCAAAGCGTGAAAGGACTTCTGCAATTTAAGAGCTGAGGGTCCTAGTTCAGGACAGAGGGAGGTCTGGGATTAGAGGGAAGGTGGAACAGGGGAATGAAAGAGAGAAGCATGTGTCAGAAATAGAGGAAAATGTAGCTGGAGAAAGCAACCCAGCTTGGAGAGTTGGTATGAGCTTCGGCTATACAGCCAAACCTCACCTCCCTGGGCAGGCTGGGGCTGGACTGCCTCCGAACTAGGCGGCCTTTGCTGGGTGGCACCGGCGTTTTGCCATCAAGCCGATCCACACGGCCCTCCTCCAGAGCTTGGAAGGCCTCCAGTGTCTCTGATTTCCTGTGAACACACAGAGTTTGTCCAGCTGCCACCTGCTCAGCTTGGACACAGAGCCCCTGCAGACCCTGCTCCACCTTAGCCTGATGCCACAGACCTCCATCTGTCCCAGATACTGTGTGCTGTAACCTCTCCCTGTCCCCATAATTTCAACCACCTCAGCTTTCATATCCTGCTGCCTCACCCATGTTTTCTTCACACTATTCCTCAAGCTTTCCTCCACCTGGTCCTTCACATTCCACCCACCTGCCCAGGATACGTCCCCAGTCCCCGCTTATGTTCCCTCCTGCCCTGTGCCACCAACACTGGAGCTGCTCTTGCTCCTCTAGCCAAGACCTAACCAGCTACTGGGTACTTCCTGACATCCCCCATCATTTCCTGATCAGCTCCTACAATGGATGCTGGATTCCAGGTAAGCCACTGACTGCTGGGACCGGGGAACACCTCCTTCCTTCTCTCTTTCCATAGGGAGCCTTGCTTTGCAGCATATCCTGCAGCTTCCAGAAGGTGACTGTGAGGATGAGGAAGGTGGGCTGCTTCTTTCCAGCAGTGCTGCTTCATTTCACCTTTCCAATGCCCTCAGCTGCCTGCACAATGGGGGAGCTCCCCAGGTTGGATAGCACTGAGCCTAAACCCAATCCTTGCTTTAAGGGAAATGTAAGCATAGCTGAAAGCTGATCTTTGCCATCTAGCCTGCTCTCCCCCTGAGATATGATGATTTGGAGATGTGGGCCTCCTGACAGCACAGAGGGGCAATCGCCCACCTCTGACCACTGTGGAGTCTCGTTGCTTCTCACCTGCGTTCACAGCCAAATATCCTCTCCACCTCCACTCGGCCAGGGCTGAGTGTCCGGGAACCATAGCGATCAACAGCATCCCGCTGGCTGAGGCGCTTGGGCTTGGGCAGGTCTGCCAGCACTGTGTACTCCTGCCTCTGCAGCCCGTGCCGCCCCTCTGTGACCCCACTGCCAGAGTGCCCACGGGACTCCCGCACCCGAGACCCAGCGAGGTGCCCACCACCACCCAAAGGGTCACTGCGGGCCAGCGGGGAGCCTGCTGGGGCACGCGGCAGGGTGGATGCCGAGGAAGGGTCAGTTTTCCGGTGTTTCGGCCAGATTTCCTCAGGCTTCTGGCTGGCAGGACGGCGCTCTGGGACGGGGAGAAGGCCGTTACTGGGGGAGGCACGAGCAACACGGGATGCCACCACGTCCACGGCAAAGCAGGTCTTCGGAGGAGAGCTAGAAATGGTCCAGGAGGGGAGAGATAAAACCCAGACTCCCTCCAGGCAGGGTGGGAGTGCTGGGACACAGCACTGCAAGCCAAGGGCATGCCAAACCATGCAGACAGAGAACACCCGAGAAATCCATGGTTCGTAGTCAGCACACACAGAGATGGACTCTCACATGGTGCCCACGGAGGTATTGAACACCTTCTGGGACCAGAATTGGTTAAAGAGATGCTAAATCTAAATAGAGATCTGCCATGAACTTCAGAGACCCCTGGGCAGAAAGCAAACCAGAACTAGAATCTCCCATGGGAGCAAACAAGAGTACCTGCTTTCAGTGGGCAGATTTCTTTCCCAAAGCCCTGGGCTTCAGTTCTCACCCAGGATCCAGAGGAAATGGGCTGAGCCCACCTGGATCTGTCTGCCTGTGGGGCTCGTGGCCGTACCTCCTCCTTATGGCCCATGTAGCTCATCATGTCCCGTTTGCCTGATCCCAAAGTGTTGTCCCACAACCGGGTCATTTCCCCTTCCTGGGAAACAAAATAGGGCAGATCTCTGCAATGGGGATCAGTAGCTTTTGTGTATCAGAAGGATGTAAGAGCATATATGAGAAGCTATAGCCTGTTCAGCCCAAAGTTGCTGGTAAAAAGGAAACATGAAGGAGCTCCATGAGTGTAAGGTGACCCCAGACCAATAATAGCAAGAAACAATATAGGAAAGTTCACATGGGGGAATCCAAGAGCAACTCTCATGTGCTCTTTAGGGGGAGAGCCTCCTTTGTGGGGATTAGGAGTCTCAGCTGATCCTCCCCTGCATCTCAGGACCTTAGAATCATAAAATATCTCAAGTTTTAAGGGACCCATAAGGACTATCAAATCCAACTCCCTGCACATGATGGGCTCCTTTTTCTGTCTGCCCAAGGCAGGAGAGCCAGAGGGGCAAATTCAACCTGTTTGCATGCCCAGAAACCCTCTGAATGTGCCCAGCAGAAGTGGCATTGAAGGGCCAAGGGGACTGGAGAGATCAGAATAACCCAAACCACAAGAGATCCCCATCTCACCCTGGCAAGTGTAGAGTTGGCTTCAGCACAGGTGCTAGGGTCGGTGCCAGTTTCTCTATGCTCGCCCTCAGCTCCGGGGCTGAGTGGGGGATATCGCCTGCTCTCGTGCCAGCTGTAGGGCAGGGAGAGAGGACAGCTGGTGGTCAGCAGAACCTGCAGAGCTCAGGGGCGGGTGGCAGCACTGGCAGCCCAAGACACACTGGCTCATTCTCTACTGGATGGGCAAAAGCCGGCAGAGCCCATCCTGGGATCATCAGCCTTGCTCTGGAGGGAATGAAGGAGACTCTTTCAAGGGCCTCCTGCCCTCTCCTGGGACAGTCAAGGGGAATGGTTAGAGGGCATGACATGGGGGTTTTTCGGTCCTTTTCCCCAGGCACCAATGTGCAGAGCATCAGGGAGAAGGCATCTGATTTCCCCCTGCTTTGCTTCCCGCTCCCCCTCCTCCATTCTTCCCACCGAAGGGGCTGGTTGGAGCAGCGTGGCTCCCGGCTGGTACTCACCACTCTGTCCCCTCCGCTGGGCCCACGCACACATACACCTCGCACTGTGGGGCTAAAATATGGAGGGAGTCCCAGGGCTCTCCTGGGTCTGCATTGCTGCAGGCATCATGCCCTGTGACCTCCGCAGCATGTTCCTGTGAGGAGGAAGGAGGTGCAGTGGTGCTGTCAGTGGCAAGGATGAGGATGAAGGCTGCTCTTCGGAAATTCCTGCTTCTTCTACTTCCTCCAAGAGCAACCTGGCCTCCAGGGCTCTTGATATCTCATCCAGCCCACGGTTGAGAATTTTTTTCCTATTTCAAGAGGCCAGAGAGGACCAGCATGCTCCTATTTGATGCTGAATGCTGCAGACATCTGAGAGACTGCATGAGGGCTCAGGGAAACTGTACCCCCACGTTGGTGTTGATGCTGCTGGCAGCTGCTCTCCCTCACGACCAGGATAGCTCAGGAAGAGGTAACAGAACAAAGAGGAAGGAAAATTTTGGTGGAAAAGGCTGTAGTCCCAGCCTCTGCCTCTGTCAGGGCTTGCAGGCGTCTCAGCATCCTCCCTGGCCCCGTTATCTGTGGGGCTTATGAGCAGCAGTGGGGAAGGCTCCAGGGAGTTAGCTGTCTGCACTGCCTTCCCTCCAGCATCTTGCCCACACTGGGATTCACTCAGAGTTGACAGCTCTGAGCAGATAGCAGATGAACGGCTGAGGTAACCTTAGAGGGCCCAGGGCCAGGAGAAGAGAGGGAGAGGGTGAGAAAGAGAGAGGGAGGTTCATTACTATTTCATCATCCCTGGCCAGTTGCTCCTGGAGGACAGCAAACAACACGAAACCCTCCGTGAACATGAAACCAGCTGTTGCCCAGTCAGAGACAGCCAAGTAGCTTGTGTGTCCGGTGCTGTCCCAGAGAATTGTGTTGGATCAAGGTATCTGAAGGCCAAAGTCCTTTCAGAGTCATCCCTCTCCTGCCTGCCCTTCAGGGAACAGCAAGCTGCAGCTGCCCCAGGGACAGAACTCAGCCCTGGCCCTAAGCCAACAGCTGGAGGCCACAGGGAAATCGACCAGGACCATATTTAAGGTGAGGAAAGCTGTAAACACCAGCAGGCATCAAGCAGAGATTAATCCAGTGTGGGTCCCTGCTCTGCCAGTCCCCACTTCCCTCCTTATAGCTTTGCATCTGCGACACACCTGCTTTCCCATCCAGGGTCTATCAAGTTCCTTGTACCCAGTGTCCAGCCCTTCCCTGCCAAGGTGGCTCCCAGCTTTAATCTAGGCACAGTTAAATGAGGAACTCCTATGCCTGGAAAGACTCACTCTTCATACAATTTTCCCCCCAAGACATCTAGAAATCCCGACTGAGCCTTTGTCTTAGGGATTTTCATCTCTCCAAAGGCAGGTGGCATCCCAGTACAAAGGGGCCATTAGTGAAGCATCCATAGCCTCCAGGTGGGATGGAGTAGCTCACCTGGACAGCATGCTGGTGAGCCCCTGCTGCTCGGAAACAGTGCTGACACAGGCTCTTTGCAAATATGTTGGCTTCAAAGTTCATGCAGGGTATGTCATCCACTGAACCAGACATTGTTCCATCGCAGGGATGAAGATTTTTGGCTGCTAGGCTGCTGGTAGAGGGAAGCCAGGAGGAAAAGGAGGAAGAAACAGCAGCAGAACACCAGAGCTTAGGGTCCTCCAGCCTCAGGCTCCTATAGAAGCAGGAATGTTATTCCCAGACTGAAGTTTTCTGCTTTCAGCTGTCAATACTGGAATCAAAAAGAACCCAAGTATAAGGTGGTCACTATGATCCATATAATTATTAATAATAAAAGGGTGTGCTCTTGAAGGGACCTGTTTTAGAAGGGACACTGCACTGCACCCTGAAACGACTGCTGACACCCCCCAGTTTGGGAATCCTTGTGAACAGAGGGAATGATATGCATGTCCTGCTATTTTGTTTGATGGAAGTTTTCTTTCTTCAAGCTCTGTTAAAAGGCACAAAAAGAAAACCTTTCTTCTTAACTATATTGCTCATAAAGGGATGGCTATAAGCAGCTTAGGAAACTTGGAAACTCACTAAGACTATTCCTAAACTTGTTGATCCCATGAAAATTTCTGAGACCTTTAGGACAGTCAATTGCAAAACTGTGAAGGGCACCAAGCTTTGACAGTGCAACAGCTGGGCTCCACACTTCTGTTTTTTCTCAAGCATCCTGCCCACCATCACCTCTTCTGTTCTGCAGGGTTTGAGAGTGAGCCCTTGGATCTGAGGATGTGACCTGTGCTGGGAGGACTCTGCCTAATTTGCCCGGAGGAGGCACCAACAGAAGGACAGGAAATCAGTTCAGCATCCCTGATATGAACATGCCACTGCTGCCCTAAACATGGACAGAGCAGCTGATCAAGGCTATGGCTGCTCCCCAAAACAACCAGGGCCAACCGTGAATGCCAAAATCATGTTATACTTTTTGTTTCTCAGTGGACTTATTTTCAACACAGCAAGTTGCACTAGTGCCAGCCTTGCAGCCTCCCTCCTTGCACTGGGGCATGCTTTCTTGACTTGCTCACACAAAATGCTAGACAGGAGCCTAAGCACTCCTCTGCCAGGGATGCAGCACGAAACACCCCAACATCGCTGCCCTCCCCTACCCATGGATTGCCATTCGTGGCTGGAGTCCCTGGTACCCCAGTGGCTGATGGGCAAATCATTGCTCCCCACATCCCCTTGGGGCCTATTGCCAGGACAATGCTGCGATGCCCAGGGGGTCTGGCATGCACGCACGCACGCAGCCAGCCATGCTCGGTGCTCCCGTGCCTCCCAGTGCCCCCAGTACCTCCGCTTCCCTACGGCTCCCAGCACCGCGCCGCCCGCCGAACTCCCCCCTCAATGAAGCTGCCGTGGGAACCGCGGGCGGAGAGGCCCCGCCCCCTGCGCGCTGATTGGCCGCGGCCGCGCGGCGATTTGAATGCCGGCCGCTGAGTGGCCGGCGGGGGCGCGCGGCCGTGGCGCCCCCGCGCGCGGGCGCGCACGTGTCGGTGGCGGGAGATGGACCCGGGCAGGGCGGGGGGAGGCCGGGCCCGGGCACCGGCACCGGGACAGCGCTCGTCCCACCGCCCTTCCCCTCGGCTGCGGCTCCCCAGCGACCGCCCCACCGCCTGCCCAGGGTCGGCCCCACTGCTCCCCCAGGAGTTACTGTGCCCGAACCTGAGACAGGGACCAAAGCTGCGGGCTCATCCGCTAGCACTGAGAGGGGCTAATGCCACCGTGTTCGCAGCACGGCTCCAGCAGGAGGTCACGCCTATACCTACAGCGCTGCCAAGAGAAGTTTGTCTAATCTGGGCTTTACCTGACAAGCACAAGCCCTGCCTGAGCCTTGCTATTTCTGGTGAAACATCTTTAGCGTCCTCCATTGCTCCTGCTACAATTCAAATTCCTTCTCTTCCCGACCGTGGCAAGTGTTACAAAAAAAATTAATTTCAACTTTTTGTTTACTCATTGGAAGCAGTTTACAATCCACTCTTCAAACCTATCTTCCCCAAACAACTTGTTATTCAGCTCCCTTAGTCCCCAAAGGTTCTTGTTGCTCTCCCAGTAACGTTTTTCCACGAGTTCATTTCTGGAATACGGTGCTGGAAGCAGCAGTATGACTGTACTGGGTACGGCCTTGAGCTTGATATGCTACAAAAGCAATAAAAACAGTGCACTGATTATCACACAGCTCATGCACACGCTGCAACAATTCTTCCTTTGCACTGCACTCCAATTTTCCTGTCTGACCTTTTTGGCTCTCAGTCTAGTTTTGATCCACTGTAATCCCAATCATATTTTTGTGTGCGCATGTGTGCGGAATCGCAGTCTAGCCAGTGAAAGCCATCATGCATGGAAACCCCAGTGTGGCAGCCCACGTCAAAGCCTCACATCTCTGTGCAAGCCTGGGGCACAGGCACAGGAACACGCAGGTGCCTGAGCTGACCCAGCTGCAGAGCCACACAAGAAAAGCTTCTGGAAAAGGGAGTTTGCAGGGAGCTGCTGGTCTCTCCTTTATGGAGCAGAAGCTGCGCTAGCATGTTGATTTTTGCAGGTACCTTATAAATGAAAGTGGCCTTCCCCTGAACAGCTTGAACTTGTTTGTGAGCAGTTANACTTGCTCACACAAAATGCTAGACAGGAGCCTAAGCACTCCTCTGCCAGGGATGCAGCACGAAACACCCCAACATCGCTGCCCTCCCCTACCCATGGATTGCCATTCGTGGCTGGAGTCCCTGGTACCCCAGTGGCTGATGGGCAAATCATTGCTCCCCACATCCCCTTGGGGCCTATTGCCAGGACAATGCTGCGATGCCCAGGGGGTCTGGCATGCACGCACGCACGCAGCCAGCCATGCTCGGTGCTCCCGTGCCTCCCAGTGCCCCCAGTACCTCCGCTTCCCTACGGCTCCCAGCACCGCGCCGCCCGCCGAACTCCCCCCTCAATGAAGCTGCCGTGGGAACCGCGGGCGGAGAGGCCCCGCCCCCTGCGCGCTGATTGGCCGCGGCCGCGCGGCGATTTGAATGCCGGCCGCTGAGTGGCCGGCGGGGGCGCGCGGCCGTGGCGCCCCCGCGCGCGGGCGCGCACGTGTCGGTGGCGGGAGATGGACCCGGGCAGGGCGGGGGGAGGCCGGGCCCGGGCACCGGCACCGGGACAGCGCTCGTCCCACCGCCCTTCCCCTCGGCTGCGGCTCCCCAGCGACCGCCCCACCGCCTGCCCAGGGTCGGCCCCACTGCTCCCCCAGGAGTTACTGTGCCCGAACCTGAGACAGGGACCAAAGCTGCGGGCTCATCCGCTAGCACTGAGAGGGGCTAATGCCACCGTGTTCGCAGCACGGCTCCAGCAGGAGGTCACGCCTATACCTACAGCGCTGCCAAGAGAAGTTTGTCTAATCTGGGCTTTACCTGACAAGCACAAGCCCTGCCTGAGCCTTGCTATTTCTGGTGAAACATCTTTAGCATCCTCCATTGCTCCTGCTACAATTCAAATTCCTTCTCTTCCCGACCGTGGCAAGTGTTACAAAAAAAATTAATTTCAACTTTTTGTTTACTCATTGGAAGCAGTTTACAATCCACTCTTCAAACCTATCTTCCCCAAACAACTTGTTATTCAGCTCCCTTAGTCCCCAAAGGTTCTTGTTGCTCTCCCAGTAACGTTTTTCCACGAGTTCATTTCTGGAATACGGTGCTGGAAGCAGCAGTATGACTGTACTGGGTACGGCCTTGAGCTTGATATGCTACAAAAGCAATAAAAACAGTGCACTGATTATCACACAGCTCATGCACACGCTGCAACAATTCTTCCTTTGCACTGCACTCCAATTTTCCTGTCTGACCTTTTTGGCTCTCAGTCTAGTTTTGATCCACTGTAATCCCAATCATATTTTTGTGTGCGCATGTGTGCGGAATCGCAGTCTAGCCAGTGAAAGCCATCATGCATGGAAACCCCAGTGTGGCAGCCCACGTCAAAGCCTCACATCTCTGTGCAAGCCTGGGGCACAGGCACAGGAACACGCAGGTGCCTGAGCTGACCCAGCTGCAGAGCCACACAAGAAAAGCTTCTGGAAAAGGGAGTTTGCAGGGAGCTGCTGGTCTCTCCTTTATGGAGCAGAAGCTGCGCTAGCATGTTGATTTTTGCAGGTACCTTATAAATGAAAGTGGCCTTCCCCTGAACAGCTTGAACTTGTTTGTGAGCAGTTAGGGGGGAGGAAAAAAAAACCCAAATGCTCAAATCCATCTTGAAAACAATGGAAAGCAGCAAACAAGAATTTTAAGCCGGAGTCTGGTATGAACTGTGACGTGTCTGGCAAACACTTCAGTCACTAACTTGAGTGTGGGAATTCATATGCTCAATTCAATATATCCTGGGGTAGCCTGACTGCACACCCTGTGCGTAACAGCAGGCTAGGGCTGAGTTGGTAATGTGCATTACAAAATAAAGCTTTAATCAATCAAATGGAGAAATCAATAGTGCAGTGAACAAGCTGTACAGGATTTAACAGTTCTGTTCTCAGTTTTTCCATATGCTTTTTTTGGGTTTTGTTTTTTGTGGGTTTTTGTTTGTTTGCTTTTGTTTTCTACATTTGAAAACTCATCTTCCAGTAGGAACTGGAAGCTTTCAGAGCATGGAAGAGGCCATTGGAGATTTCAGCTGACACTTGAGAAAGATGTTATTAGGGCCAGAGAATCAGCAAACTAAAAGTGAGATTCTTCTAGATCACCTGGCAGCAAAATTACAAAAACTGAAGTGCTGCTGAGGTCACTCTTAACATCCTATCAGGATTACAATGAGGTCATCCAGTGCTGCCCCAACTACCATGCCAGGCTGTCTACAGGCTGGGGAAAGCAACTGACCCATATTCCACAGTCCAGCCGATTTCACAAAGAGATGTTGCATTTGCTTTACAATGACCATCCAAGCTACAGAGCAAACTCCTTGGATGGGGAAGCACAAGTCACCTTCTGCCTGTGGTCACTCCACCAAGGCACTGTGTCCTGGAGAGAGGGGAAAGCAGCAGTACAATCCTGACCATGGGTGTCACACTCTGTCCTACAGCTTTGAGCAACAGTCCTCTTGGTGTTCTCCAAACAGAACTTCCCCCTCCTTCCCTCTTCTATCCCTCTCAAACCGAACAATACATTGAGACCCCAAGCGAGACAAGTAGATAAGGTCATGCATTAAACCCTGTGACCTTTCTGGAGCGGCATTTAAGGCAGTGTTTGAGAACTGTTTTGGAGGCAAGGAAACCACACACACTTTAACAATATGACCAAGGCTATCCAGCACTAGTGCTCTAGAACTCCTCCCAGGCTGGGACTCGGAGTCCAAGCACACAAGGCACCAGTGACACATTGGATAACAGTGTCTACTTCCCCAGCCTTTACCTTTCTCAGAAGAGAAAGAGAGGTGCAAAAGGATCCCATTCCTTACCACAGGCATGAGTCACCCAGTTCCCTTCAGAACCATCCCTTTAGCAGAAACTGCATCACTGATGTCAGTGTTGAGATTGTACCCTCCTCCTTAACACACTGAAGAATTTTTGTGTGCATGCTCCAAGAAACGATAGAGATACATCAGGATGGTGCCATTTGCTTTAGCGGCTGGTGGCCATCAACACTGTTCTGATGTTCCTCCATGAAGCCTCAAGCACTGGTTTATTCTTTTCCCTCCTATTTCTGGCAGAAGGAATCTATTTACTTGCCCATTACTGGGTTGCAAATTTTTTTGGTGTGGGTTTTAGACACACAGGCCTTTTCTTCCTTTGTCATTTCCTTCCCAGTACACATATGGCATGGGAGGAGGCCTGGCTGACAGAGGCAGAATGGTCATTTCCTACAGATACTCCAGGACAGACGCCAGCATGCAGACTGGGCTCACTCTCCTCCTCAGAGGATTCACTCACAGTTTTGCCATCAGTATTCCTCAATCCCAGACACACAATTTTTTTTTCCCCTTGCCAAAGGCAACTACACTAAAAAACATACACTGAAGTCCTAAGAAGAAAGGCAATTAGCTGCTAATAACTGCAGCAGCCCTGAGGTAAAGGGCAAGGGCAGCCTCTGCCACTCCCAGCCCTGAGAGGGCCACCCACATACAGCAAGGGCATTAGGGCATTCCATACTCCTCTGAGCTATCGCAGTTAAGATCGGCATATTCAGCAGACAATGGAATGAGCCATTCCTGCTCTGGCTGGCTCTGCATTACCACAGAAATAGCTCCTAGCTATTTCATTTTCCAAGCACCAGTGGATTTCAATATCCTTTAAGCACCAGGAATTATCAACCCCTCTTTCCAGCTGGTACTGACACAAGCACAGCTCCTGTTACGCTTCAAGTAAGTCACAAATAGGTTTTTTTCTTATCAAAATGACTTCAGATTTATTCATAAAGTTACCAAATTTCATTTGGTGGCATGGGTACAAAACAAAAAATACCCCTGCATTCAAGTATGGCACTAGGGAAGAAACACACGAGACATGATGACACCATGTCTCCATGGAAAAAGGATTTACTGCACAGCAGAAATGCCAGAGCACTGATGCAGGAGTGGAAGCAGAGCTCTTCCATGTCTCTCACATTGCCCTGATGATGATGTGCCTGTTCCACTCTGCCCTAGATCCTCTTCTTTGACAAAGCCACGTATGAACTCTGAAAGGGGAGGCCCAGCGGCAGAAGGGTTACACCTAATAGGAAATGTGACTGTCAGCAGAAGTTTTTAAGAGACTCTGTGGCACCCACTTAGCTGGAGGTCACTGCATAAATAAATGCATAGTGTCTAGTCACCCTAGCCAGTGCTCAGGAGGCTAAAGAAAGGCTGAACTGGGCTCACTGCTGGTCAGAGCACCAAGTAAACAAGGTGCTTGCCCACAATGAGAGCCCCAAAGAGCAGCAGGCCAGAAGTGGAGCATTGTCCCATCTGGTGGTCTGTACACTAGTTTCTCTGTTAATCTTGGTCACGGCCCATTTTGCCTGTCAGCCTCCGTCGCTGAGTCTTGGTGGTTCGCCCTGTGCTGGACTTCTGGATTTTCTTGCGTGGGCCTTGCCCATGTTGGGATCTCTTTCTTTTCGTCTTTTTCTTGCTGTGCATGTGCAGCGTGGCAGTAAGAGAAGAGATTCTGTGCAGGGCAGAAAGAGAAAAACGTTTGGGGACTTAGGTCTGCAGAAACAAGGCAACACCACAACAGCAGAAAAGCCCTGTGTGGCCCAGCAGGAATGGATGCCAGGTATGGCAAGCCCCAGAGGCACTCCAAGCTTTGCACGAAACCCACAACAACCAAAAATAATTCTGTGAGCAGTGGGCTGCCCAGACACTATAGACTTAAGTGATTCTCCACATCCCCAAAGTAGTTGTAAAACCTGGATACTGAAAAACGTAGAGAATGCCAAAGCTTTCAGCTTTGACCTTTAACCCTAGAAATAAGCTCAGGACCCTGCAGTATGTGCCGAGATGAAGGACTAGGTAAAAGAGGTGAAGACGAATGCCACTCTCCTTCTCCTGCCGCTGTCACCAGAGCCCGTGGGATGGTCCCGGAGCGCCCGGGCAGCCTGTGCTCCGCCAGCGGCCCCTGCTGGCTCCTGCCCGCGGCGACCGGGCAGCACCGCATCCCCCCTGCAGCCACAACGCGGACCCAGAAACATCCTCAGCATCACCTTCCAGAGACTGACAGCAAAGGCCTGAATCAATCTACACCTACTTTTCAGACAGGAAGGGGTTTCTGGACTTCTTGGGCATTGCTCTTATAGGCTTGTTCACCACCTCTTCCCCTTTCTCCTTCTCTTCTTCTGATCCATCACTTTTTCCCTTAAAAAGAAAGCAGCTTTGTTAGTCTGGCATTTCTGTTGCCTTCTTGATTTCATCCTGTTTTGCAAACCATCCACTCACAGATGGAGACTTTTTAATTTTCCACACCCCTTACTGTCCAAGTCTTAAGCTTTCTTGTCACAGTCCCTTGGAAAGGGACGACCAGTGATCTACAGTAATCCACCCTAAGATCAAAAAACTTCAACATGATTTAATGGCCATACAAGTAAAGTCCAAATTATGAACCAAAAGTCTCAGCTTTTTTCTTAAATTACTATCAAGACCTCTTCAAGTGGATTTTCACATTAGAAGGTGACCTTACAAATGTAAAAGGTCAATACGGACACTTCCCCAAAGAACTCACATCTGGCCACGACTCATGAGGATTAAAAGAAATCGAGTCAACCAGTACCTGAGAGTCTCTATAAAAACAAATATAAGATCTCAGTTACAATGTATTTTGAGAGTAAAAGCAACCACAACCAGAACTAAATGGTTTCCTTATTTGTGGTCCAAACACAAGATCATGGAGAGAGAAATCCCTTCTCATGCTATGAGTATTTTTTCTGGCTAGGACAAGGGAAAGAGGTTAAGGACAGTCCATATACCAAAGTCTGAAATCTTGCTGCTTCTGTTGTATTGGCCTTCAATGTATTGCACTGTTGCCATCCAGTCCTGTGACACCTTTCTCTTAATCAAGGTCAGTTGGGACTGACCAGCAAAGGATTCCAGGGAGGTTTGGAGTGAACTATTCACACAGGACATTTCCTCCTCCTTAGAGGCCCAACATAAGTTGTGCAAAAATATGAAAGTTATGAGTTTCCCTTTTCATCCCTGTTCCCAGCCAGCTGCAAATCTTCAGGCATATTCAGAGAGCACCAGCGAGCCCCAAGAATGTTTTACACGTGGTACAATCAGGGAGGTAGCAAGAGGCTTTACCACAGGGGTGGTCAGTCCCAGCTGGCGTGCCCCCGAGAGGTCCAGGTCACTGATGGTGGTCACTGTTACAATGTGGTTTGGGTGGTCGATGTTCACAGACTCTGTCCGAGATGTCACCAACTGCTCCAGTTCATCAGCCTCCTCTGGGGAGACAAATCCTGCGCTGCAGTGCCCAGCTTTTCGCGGGATACTCTCCCTTGTTCCTGCTGTGCCGTGCTGGGGAGGGGCGACACCCAGCCCCTGCATGCAGCGCTACAGGGCAGAGGGGCTTGAACACCAGCACCACAAGCATGGAGGGCAAGATCCTTCTCCCTCCTGAGGGGACCTGGGTGACACCGAGGAGATGCCCTGCCGGCTCCTTCCCTTCTGTACAACCCACCCGACCCCCTGTTCCCCCAGGGTCACGGGGCTGTGGGGTCACCGCTCACGTCGGACACGGGACGAGCGAGGAGCATCCCTGCCCCAGCCCTCAGCACCCAGCCAAGGCTGTGGGACCGCAGGCACGCCTCTCCCTCCCCACCCCAGGGCCCACCACGTACCGAGCGCCTCCTCCCTCTCGCTCAGCATCTTCAGGTACTCCTGGTGCCGCTGCGGAATGGACACAGGTCACAGCCGCGCCTCTGCCGCCCCTCCTGCCCGCTCCCAGCCCCCCACGGCCGGGGGGACACACGGCCCTTCTCCCACCTCCTCTCTCATCTTCCTCTGCTCCTCCTTCAGCTTCCGCTTGATCTCCTCCAGCGCCGCCTTCCTCCGCTCCACCTTCCGCTTGTGGAAGCCGCTCAGGTACTCCCTGCGGCCGCNGGGGCGGCCCCCGCGCCGCCCGCCCCGGGCTCGGGCAGGAGCGAAGGCAGGGCTGGGGACGTGGCAGCTGCCTGTCCTCGGCCCCAGCTCCCGCCTGGGGGGGACAGGGCGTTAAGCATGGGAGCTTCCAGCTCCGCTCCTCTTCAGCTGCCTGCCGACGAAAAAGGTTGTATGACACTGCCTTGTGCGGTCGTGCCGGCAGAGCAACCCGATCTCGCACCCCGAGACTCATTCGGCCGGTCCTGAGTGGTTTACACCTGCATCTCTTTAATAAAGGTCACTCCTCCGAATTGTTAAAATTTGCAGTGCTTCAGCTGAACTTCAATAAAGCTCTGAGTGTTTATTTCAAACTACTGTCATTGCTTGGTGTTAGTGATGCCTGTGCTGCTCCTCTTTGCTGGGGAAGGCAGGTGCGGGGATGGGTCTCGGCTCTGACACTGAGTGTTCAGGATACAGGACCTGGCTGGACAGCCATGGTTTTTGTAGTGGTGGTGAAAGGTACTGGCACGAGTTGGGGGCATCAAGACTGCCATGTTCTTGGCTGATGGCTATGAGTGACTTTGAACTCTTGAACCTTTATTGCCCCCCTGTTCTCACTTTAAAAAAAAGGGTCTAATACCTGTGTAGTAGCCAGCTGACTTTGGTGGAAGCTCCTGAAGTGCTGCAGAGGCAGCCAAAGCCAGCTTTCCCGGCCCACAAGTGTGACAAGACCTGATGCAAGTCTTGACACAAGTCCTGTCACAGCCTGGCGGCTGCTTGTCCAGGACCAGCTCTCCTTTATCAGCTCACTTGCTGCTTGTGCTCTTTTCCTGGCCTGTCCTTTCACCAGCAGAAATGCGGAAAAACCAGTTCTGTGGTTAATTGCTGCACTTCCCTCCACGCCCATGGGGCAGGTCTCCTCCTCCTCCTCACTCAGTCTGGGTGCACTTCAGCCTCCAGCCTCTTTGCCCCTGTCTGTGCTCAGCCGGCTCAGGTGCACCAACAGGCCTCTGTATACTTTCCATTAACCTCACGGCTTTTCTTGCCTTTCCCTCTTCCTTCCATCTGCCAGAGCGTGTCTCTCTGGTGTCTCCTCCCTTGGGCAACCCACTGGGTTGGCCTGCAGGTGCATAAGGCACAGGCAGCTGCCCTCCTGACCCTGTCCTGCCCTGCCTTGAGGGATACCATTAGGAGGTGATGGCTGGAGGAAACGAGCGGAGCATGAGGGCCCTGAAGGAGGTGTGGAAAAGACCAGAAAACTCTTTGTGTGCCGACTGTGGGAAGCCAGGTGAGTCCTCAAGGGATGCTGGAGGAAGAGTTGGAAGCAAGGAGCTGGGGCTGGTTGCTAGCAGCTATTTGGTGTTGGCTATCTGGAGTGCACAGGAGTCTGGGGTGGAGAGGAAGGGGAGGCATTGCTCTGGATATTTGTTTCCTTTCCCTGAAGGTGCTGCCAAGGGAGCAGGAAGGAGATGCTGCCACAAGCACTGATGGGAAGAAGGACAAAGATGTAGGATTGCCAGATAAGGAGGGTCTGCACAGCTGCAGCACTGTGGGTTGTAGTCATGTTAGATCTGAAATACAAATCAAGGTCATGCCCAGTCAGGACCTGACAGGAAAGCTCCCAGTGAAATTCTAACTGCTCTAGAAAGAAGGCATGATTCAGGAGGGCATTGTCTCCTCCATGACTCAGCTCTGAACTGACAACCTGCCACAGTCGCCTAGGAGATTTCATTTACTGAAGGGCTTACCCTCTCAAAAAGGTACCCAGTTTGAGGTCCTATAAGTGCTGCTAGAAACACCCATCATATGCCCCCAAAAGGGACACATGGAGTGTACCACCCAAGCCAAATTAAGACTGGGCTAATTAGTACCATTTTGTCTTATTAAATTCTTCCAGGAAAATTTTGGATTCAAAGTTGGTTTTTTTTCCACTTCCTGAGCTAAATACTGTTGGGGATTTGCTGTGATGGACTAAACATCTCCTGGAGTCTTTTCCCAGAGGTGGTTTCATTTTCATCTTGAGTGACCCTTTATGCAAAGGGAGTTTGTGGAGCACTTTGGAGCTTTTCAAGGTATAGGTTAATAAAGATTCAGGCAAAGTATTTGAAACAGGGAGAATGAAGAATTAATAGCTGTGTTTTTTCCTGACTGGCATCTGTACCTTGGGTGTTAATGAATCAGCTCAGAAGAAACTGTGGTCACCCAGTTTCTCAGGACAACATTCTCAGGTGAGGCATATCATCCAGGTAAATTCACCACTTCTAGTCATACTCTGTTTTATACTCTCAGATCCTGACTGGGCATCCTCTACTTTGGGTGTTTTTATATGTCTCAGCTGTTCTGGAATTCACCGCAACATCCCTAGCATCAGCAAAGTCAAATCCCTGAAGATGGACCACTGGGATGATGCTCAGGTGCAGGTGAGATCTTTATCCCCATTGGTATGTCAGGTGGGTTGGGTCTACACTACACACTAAGTGTCCTGGGAAAATTAGCTCTTTGGCCTCCTAGGGTTGGAGATGTAATCTTATTTAATCTGTCCCTTTTCTATTTATGCTCTTGATACTCAATCAGGGACGGTTCCCTATAACCCACTGGGAGAGGGAGGATACACTTGCCTTATCTGTCTCCCCAAGTCCTGTTACTTTATGGCAAATGCAAAGCTCTTGCCATGTAAATTGCTGAGGCTCAGGGTCTTTGTTGCTCCAGATTATTCATCTTTCACTTATCAACCTCATCCAGTCTCAGTGTTACCTCTTGGTTTCAGCAGTCCAAGGGGAAAATCTTGGGCAACTCCATGCTCTGAGTTTCCAGATATTATATGATTTCTTGAGAAAAATGGCATTTATGGAAACTTGAGTTCTCTCCATTACAATCCCCTTAACTCACTAATCTTCAGGGGACTGAAAATATTTACTGGAGATCCAAAGAAAATAATCTGTATCTTGTTACTCTTTGGAAAAGGACCGAAGAGGTTTGGAATGTCCTCCCAGATGGCGTTGCAGAGCTGTTGTTGAACTCTCCAGGGCATGTGGGGCATGGCAGCAAATCCACTGAATGTGCACCCAGCCCCACGGAAGTGACATTTATGGCATTCTGTTGATTCAGGTGCAATCAGTGTAACGTCTGAGAGTAGATGAGACCTTTGAGACCCACCTTCCTGTAGCCAGGCTGCTGGGATGTTGCAATGGTGGGGAAAGAGAATGCTCCATTAGAGCCTGGTGTGCATCTAGCCCTGTAGTGGGTCAGGAGAGAAAAAGATCCAACATGGGACTGCATCAAAGGCAAGGCACTAACTCTCTGTCTAACTCTGTAGTTTCTGGCCAAGAATGGGAATGCTGTGACTAAAGCCACATATGAAGCTCACATCCCTATTTACTATTACCAGCCAACCTACAATGACTGCCAGTAAGTTGCTGCATACAGAGGAAAAGGGGGAAGGGGAGTTCTCTGGCAGTTCCTCTAGCTAGGTTCTGAGTTACCTGTCACCTCTCTCCTTAGAGTGCTGAGAGAACAGTGGATACGGGCCAAATACGAACGCAAAGAATTTACTGAGCCGGGAAAACAGCTGCCATATTCTGATGGTAAGAGCAGAGCACAGCATCAAAACATCCTGCCTGTTGCCATTGCTGGAAACTTCTGAGCATCATGAAGTGCCAGAGTTGCAAATCCCACAAGTACTTCTGAGAACCCAATTGGTATTTACAGGGCAATGTTCTGGGGGATTAAATTGTTGACAGCATAGGCTGGCACTGCAACTGGTTGCATCCAAGCCTGGTAAATTTCTGTCCTGCTGCATGCCACCCCCTCTAATCACGGCTGTTTTCTTTGAAATGTCACTGCCACTGCTGTGACAAAGGGCACTGGAGCCCAAAGACCTGCAAAGTCAAGTGGGAAGAGTTTGGGTCGCACACCAGAGTCTGCACGGGCCAGAACTCTGGTGTTCACAAAAGACAGCTCTCATGCACTCAGAGGCAGCAGTGGGAGCAGGACTAGGAGGTGGAAAGAATCTGGGAATGTCTTTTGGTGAGTGTTTGGTGGCTGCAAACCCAGGAACACCACCATCTTCAGTTGTAAGTCAGAGGTGACACTTCTCAAGTGTTTGTTCTTAGCAACAGTCCATCATGTGCTTTATCCCATAGGGGTGGCTGGGACTCCTGATTTTGTACAGCTGTCTGATATCTACAGTGCTTGTGGGAGGTTGCTATTAAAAGTGGCTTTTCTGCTCCTAGGGGTGAAGGAAGGCATCCTCTGGAAGAGAGGTCGAGACAATGGGCAGTTCCTACCCCGCAAGTTCCTCTTGTCTGAGAGAGAGGGATGTCTGAAGTATTTCACCAAGCAGGATGTGAGTATGGTGGTCAACTCCCACCTCAGTGAGTACTCCACCCAGAGCAGCAGGGTCACAGTGATGTTCTGATTTCCTACGCATGTTCCTGACGTTGCCTTGCTCATCCCAGCCCAGAAATGATAACAGAAACATCACAATGGAAAAGGGTCCCCTTTCTACTGTCAGGGGGACATTTTCCTTATGTTCTCTCTTTGTGCTTCCTTCACTGCTGAGAAAAGGACTGATCTTTCACTTCAGCCCTATCCATTTGCCTGGATGTGTAATCCTGCACTATCCCTGGAACCAACCTCACTCTGTTGTGATTCAAGTTGCCAAAACCTTGTACTCTGGCTGGTTTTGAGGAGGGCTACTTTTCTGTTCATTCATCTCCCTGAAATGAGTGGGACAAGTGCTAATATGCTGTCACAAGGCAAAGAGTGGCAAAGAGTAGGGAGGAGCAGGAGGTGCTATCCAGAGGGACCTGGACAAGCTCAAGAAGTGGACTGGTATGGTTTAACAAAGAGGTTTAGCAAGGCTGAGTGCAAGGTCGTGCACCTGGGTCAGGCAACCCCTGGTATCAATACCGGGTGGAGGATGAGGGGATTGACAACAATCCCGTGGAGAAGGATGTGGGGATAATGGTGGATGAAATAGTGGGCATGAGCCATCAATGTGCATTTGCAGCCTAGTAGCCAACTGTATCCTGGGATGTTTCAAAAGAAGTGTGACAGGCAGGTTGAGGGAGGTGATTCTCCCCCTCTGCTCCACCTTTATGAGACCCCAGCTGGAGTACTGCATCCAACTCTGAGGCCCTCAACACAGGAGGGTCATGGAGCTGTTGGTTCAGGTTCAGAAGAGGGCCACAAAAATGATCAAAAGGCTGGAACACTTCTGTGAAGACAAGCTGGGAGTGTTGGCATTCAGCCTGAAGAAGAGAAGGTTCTGGGGAGACCTTAATGTGGCTTTTCAGTATTAAAGGGGATTTATGAGAAAGATGGGGACAGACCTTTTAGCAGGCCTGTTGTGAGAGGGCAAAGGATAATGGTTTTAAACTAAAAGAGGGTAGATTTAAACTAGATATAAAGGAAGAATTCTTTTACGATGAAGGTGGTGAAACACTGGAACAGATTGGTCAGAGAGGTGGTGGATTCCCCCATCCCTGAAAAAGTTCAAGGTCAGGTTGGATGAGCTTCTGAGCAACCTGGTCTAGTTGAAGAGTTCCCTGCTCATTGTGGGGGGGTCAGACTAGACGGTCATAAAGGCCTCTTCCAACCCAAACGGTTTTAATGATTCTATGGTTTGAGGAATAGGCTCTTTCCTTTCAAGGTCAGTTAGCCTTTAGACTGGGTCAGCTGTAAAGTCAGATGCACTCTCAGTGTTTCACTGGCACTTCCAGAGCAGGCACAGCTTATATTTAAATTGGATGGGTTGGACCACTGTTTGGTCTGAAGCACACCACACAGTGAAGGGAGTGTGTGACACGTTTTGTTGAGAAGGGTCGGTCATTACATCTTAAAGTCCTCTTATCCTGTTTTACCCCACTTAGTAGCTCAGGTCTCTTTCCTTCTAGATTGCTCATGTGATCAATGCCATTCTGTTTTCAGGCCAAAGAACCCAAAATTAATGTTAAAATAGATGTCATCAATGCTACATTCCAGCCAGAGAAGATTGGGAACCCCAATGGCCTGCAGATCACCTATCTTAAAGACAACAAGACCCGGAATATATTTGTCTACCATGAAAGTGGAAAGGTATATGGTTTTAGCATCAAACACTGCATAGCTATTGAAGTGCTTTGAGAAGCTGCTGATATTAAATAGTGTGAAGCATGGGTAGGATGAGGTGTGTGAGTTGCTGTAGGTAACAGGGTGGGGGTTCTGGCTCTGTGTTTGTGTATCTGTGGGAGAGTTTTGCTGCAGGGATCAGGGCAGGAGCACTGGCTGAGTCGGTTTGTGTGGGAGGAGTTGCTGTAGAACATGTGGAGATGTGCTGCCTGTGCATGTGGGGAATGGGTCAGCCATGCTACAGGCCTGTCAGTTTCACTTCAGTGGCTGGTAAAGTTATGGTGAAGGTTATTTTGGGAGGTATTGAGAAACACCTGAAAGATAATGCAGTCATTGGTCACAGCCAGCACAGCTTCTTGAGCGGAAAGTCCTGCTTAGCAAACCTGATTTCCTTCTATGACAAGGTAACTCACCTAGCTGATCAAGGGAAGCCAATTGATATAATCTTTCCAGATTTCAGTAAAGCTTTCCATACTGTCTCTCACAGGATCCTTCTGGTCAANCCTTGAATATTGTGTGCAGTTTTGCAAGATAAAAATATATTAAACTATTATAATCAAGCCAAAGGAGGGCAACAAAGATGGTGAAGGGCCTTGAGGAGAAGCTGTATGAGGAGCGGCTGAAATCACTTGGTCTCTTCAGCCTGGAAAAGAGGAGACTGAGGGAAGACCTCATTGCAGTCTGCAACTTCCTTATGAAAGGAAGGGTAGACATTGATCTCTTCTCTGTAGTGACCAGTGACAGAACCTGAGGAAATGGCCTGAAGTTGTGTCAGGGGAGGGTTAGGTTGGATGTTAGAATGAGGTTCTTCACCTCAGAGGATGGCTGGGTGCTGGAACAGGCTCCCCAGGGAAGTGGTCACAGCACCAAGCCTGACAGAGCACAAGAAGCATTGGGGCAATACTCTCAAGCACACGGTGTGACTCTTGGGGACAGTCCTGTGCAGGACTAAGAATTGGACTTGATGATCCTTGTGGGTCTCTTCCAACTCAGCATATTCTGTGATTCTCTGCTGGTTGTATGCATGTGAGGGAGATGCTGAGAGTGCTGGGGAGGGAGAACTGACTGTGTTTATTGTTAACATAGGGCTGGGTGCAGATGGATGAATTTAGATTGCTCACTGTTGCTCAGGCCAAGTTTTCTGTCCTGTCCTTTTCCATTCTCAGGAGGTAGTGGACTGGTTCAATGCCATTCGCTCTGTGCAGTTCCATTATCTGAAGGTAGCATTTCCTATTGCCAGCGATAATGAGGTAAGAGCGCCAGAGCTCAGTGCTGAGTCTCCCGCTGCTTATGTGATAAAAGAGCTCATTAGTTACTATTATAAGCCCAGGTACAGAAGTGGAAATTGCAGAGTTTAGATAGAAGGATGAGAATGTATGTTTAAAAGGGTCCGTGGTGGTCAGAAAACAACTGCTTTCTGCTTTTTCTGGGCATTTTGGAAGCAGAAGTGACTCCTGGCTAGGCAGTTCAGGAAATACAAATTTAGAAGGTGACTGAATTTGGGGGAAGGTGACTGAATTAAAAGGCTACGGGGGAAACAAATAGCAAAGAAGTATAGGTAAGTGAATGTCACTCTTGCCTTTTTGTCAGATTAAAAATCGTCTGACAAGAAACTTCTTGAAGGAGGGATACATGGAGAAGACCGGTCCCAAGGTGAGCTGCTGTGCTTGAAAAAATCTAACAGGGACCTGCCAGAGAGCCATTGGCTTTCCCAATGTCAATGTTTTTCTCCTGCTGTTTCCCCCTTCCCCCTGACTCTTTAGACATCCATGGGAACAGTGTGTATGCACCAAGGGAGGGGAGAATTAAAGGAAGGGGAAGGACACATGTGAAATTAGTTGAAGCCAGAGTCCCTGCTTTCTCCCAGAGCAACAGATCTCTCTGCATGTGTCTGTGTGTGCGTGACCTTACAGGTATTTAGCGTCTAGACTTCTGCTATCTCAACTCTGGGGTTCTTCACTGAAGTCCAAGAGTTGGGGACAGCAGCTGGGACCGAAAAACCCGATACTGACCCCACTCTCAGCTCAGAGAGAGCGAGGAGGAGGTTGCTGTTAAGGCAGGGGCTTACTTCAAGTGGTTGGGATGAATTCTGGGTATCCATTCGTACTGCTCACAGCAGAGGGCACTGTCACCTTACATATGTCACCTATTCCTTTCACAGCAGAGAGAGGCTTTTAAGAAGCGCTGGTTCACGCTGGATCACCGCAGGCTCATGTACTTCAAGGATCCTTTGGTGAGGGGGAGATCTGACCGCTGGGCAGCTGCAGGCAACGGTGCAGAGGGCAGGGTCAAAGTGCAATCAGAGCCTTTGCTCTGCAGTAAGGATGGCTTGCAGGTTTCCCATCTGCTCCGGAGGGACTCTAAGTCTAACCCTTTCCATCCCATTTAGGTCATCACGTGCTTTCTGTGTTTGTTTCACTGCCTGTGAACAATGGGAACCGGGAGGGCAGCAGTGTAAAGGTGGTGATGTAGGGGTGACATGGAGAGGCAGGAGCACCTGTTCCTTTCTCAGACCTCTCTAGATCTATGCCCTTAGATCTTCCTTTTCACTACTGCCTTTGAGCATAGACTCCCTGATCTTCTGAAGCCCCTGACCACCTCCAAAACTTTTTGCTGGTCCCTCACATCCCTAGTCGTCACACACTCTCCTCCTGTTCTTAGGTGCATTGTAATTATTCCCTGGTTCTTCTGGGATTCCATAAATCACTGTCTTTTCCTCCTGATGTGCAGGATGCATTTGCTAAGGGTGAGGTATTTGTGGGCAGCAGAGAGAATGGATACAGCGTCCAGAAGGGATTGCCTTCAGGGACACAGGGCAACTTCTCTTGGAACTATGGCATCACCATTGCCACCCCTGACCGGGAATACCTCTTCACCTGTGAGACAGAGACTGACCAACTGGAGTGGATCAAAGCCTTCACTAGTGTCATCAACCAGGCTATGACACCACAGGAATATGCAAGTAAGTGCCTGGATGCTGTTTCCCTCCCCTCCTGCCACTCTAGTGCAAAGTGTTGCCCTAATTCACCACCTTTTTTCCTTCACTACAGTTGAAGCCTACTTCAAGTTTAAATCCTAGGAAGCCAGGCAGGAACCTCACTGTGACTCGACTCTACCTGGTTCTGTGGCTGTCAGGAGAGGAGAGGAGATTGACATCAGAGAAACACAGTGCTCTTGAAGCACCCTTTGAAGCACTTTTGCCCCCATAGAATGTCCACTTTTTTTGAGGGCCCAGTTAAGCTGCTTCCTTTCAAGTGCAAGACTTCCTGAGTCTGAACCCTCAGTACAACCTGTCCCTGTTAAATTGCTGTGATCTGACTGGATGCTGGCGGGTCTTGCCTGTCAATCAGGCCTTGAAAACTTCAGCACTTACTATGTTGGACATGGGACCTATCGTCACTCCTGCATGGAACTGCAGACAGCCACCTACCCCACACAAGAAAACAGCTGCCTGGCTGGAGCCAGGCACCCCCAGTGGGTTGCAGGGGCTGCTGTACTAAGAGAGCCTGTTTGTTTAAAAGAAATGTCATCTCTGCTGGTGACAGAGATGTGAAACATCTAGATATTTGATCAGTTAGAGCTATAGTTGAGAAAGGTCACTTAAAAGATGTAACCTAACAGTGAAATGTGAGGCCTGTTTCCCTCTGCTGTGTATGGGCTTGAAAGTTTCTTCAGACCACATTTGTGTGCAGACCTTCCTCTGATTGCTACAGAGGAGATTTAGAGATTGTCTCAAAAATAATGCATGAGTATACATTTGAGTGTGTGGATAATGTGTGTGTGTACATAACAAAAAGTGGTGGGAGGTGGAATACTGCCCTAGGGAAGATACTTTGAAGGATATTCGTGCCACTGAAGTTCAGCTGTCAAATCTGAGTCTCTAGTCAAACCAATAGAGAAAGGTTGGGTCCTGCAGAAAGCAATTTGTAGTGTGCATAGAGTTCAGAGTCTGTCTCTACTAGAGCCTAGGGGTTGATGTCTGAATATAGTAATACATGGATCTCTGCTCCCTCATTCTCTGTATGTCAGAGGCCTGGCACTTTCATTCTGACCTATGCATTACATATGTTTATTTTGTATATCACACATACATATCATTTATTCAGTAGTATAACAGGGAAAGTGTTTGTTCATGCTCTTCTAGTAACAGCCCAAAACACTAAATCAACCCATGCGTCATGTATTAAAGCTCATCTCCTAAAGGTCCCCTGAGAGAACTATGTTTCACATACTAGAAGGATCAGCTGAGTTCTGCTGGTGACTGTAGTGTTTGATGTGTTTGCAGTTTTACACAGGCAGTGTGACAGAAGGTGTCTCATGTATTAAGGGGAGCTAACTGGAATTAATGAGACAACCAGTATTAATAATGAAAAAATCCCATGTTAATTTATTTTAACTTCCAAAACTAGCTGATCTGCTAAGTGCTAAGATATAAGGTCATCTCTTAGGAAAAAGCACAAACAATCAGAGCAAAGAGACATAGCTATTCTTTGTATTTCCTGAGGCATATGGACTGTGATTATTCCCATCAGAGTCAAATGGGCAAAGTCATGGTCCCCCTTTCCTTCCCTGGGAACGCTTCTCTATGCTGAGACAATCACAATCTGTTAGGAGCATCAGCTTCCTGGATGAGAAGCAGCATCACTCATCTTGCTGCCATGGTGCAATGGAAATATCCACTTAACGGTGTATTTTCACTGCAGTTTGCTCATCACTCCCAGTTTGGAACATGACTTTCCAAAAAACCAAAGACAATTGCACAGTGAGGGAAGTACCAATGGGATGCTTCCTTCTCTTTGCTGCTGAGTTGTTGCTGATGGAGATGAGCAGAGGCATTTGACTCAGCCACAATGGTGCAAAAGAGTGTGGCCAGAGTGGCGTGAAAAGCCCTGTGAACTAACAACAAAGCACATTTAGTATAGGGCATCTGTTCCTGCTCTGCAAATTCTGTCCCACCGTGTCTTCCTTGAGACAAGGAGGCCTAGATGTGGGCAAGGAAACAGCAGGGTAGCATCAGGCATCGGTGTCATGCGATGATGTCCCACTAGAAGGCGATGGTGCCTGCCTAATGGGTTTCTGCTCCCTGCTCTGAGGGGAGGCAGCAGGTCCAGGGGCTTGGAGGGAAGGAGAGGAAAGCTTAGAGAAGGAAGATGGTCTTTGTGGAGAGGGAGGAAAGACTTGGTCTAAAATACCCAGCCCCTTGAGTGTTTAGGAGCGTGCTGCTGACTGGAGAGCATGGGTGGACCAGGGGCAGTGTAGAAAATGTAAGATGTCCTACCATCTGGTGCGCCTGCTTGCAAACTGCGGACTACATCCATTGTCTACACCTCAAAGAGCCCTGATGTCCTTGGGAAGGAGTTGGGGACAGACTCTCTCAGCCTGGCTTGGCTAAGGAGAGCAGTGTGGGTGCTCCCTGCTTATTGCACTTCCAGAGGTGGCCCTTTTTTCCCTTCTAAAACCACAACACGATGGTTTCTCCCCCTCCTTGCCACATTACAGAGTCTTGTCTTTCAGTTATCTCCTCTCTCAAATGAGGACAAGTATGCAAGGAGGAATGGGAAAAAGAAAGGGAAACAAGAAGGAAGAGAGAGCAGGAGAAAGGAGCAGGAAAATATAGGGGAAGAAATCATGTCTGCCAGAAAGAGGAGGGAGCCAGCAGTGCTCCTCAGCCAGTGGCTAAAAGCCTAGTATAAACTGGGACTGCATTCACACCGGTGTGTGAAGCTGTGAGTCACATTCTTCCATGCAGTGGTCAAAACAACTCTCGAGGGGCTGGTTCGGGGGGCAGAACTCACCCCTCCAGAGTCTGTCTGAGCTGAGACGACACAGACTTGGGAGCAGAAATCCATTTGTTCACCAAGTCTGGTGATTTCCGTGGGCCCAGCAAGCACTGGAGAAGCAACAAATGAGGAGCTGGTGAAGAGAAGAGACGTTTCCTTCTGGCTGGTAGAGGTTATCTTCCACCTATTGGTCTGGAAGGGAAGGGCAGTGTCCCTTTCTCAGCCTTTTGATGGTTAAGGGAAACAACCGGACAGAGCTTGTGAGGGGCAAGATCAGCAAAATGGACTGGGCGGCTGGAGGTGAGAAATAGATTTCTCTGGAGAACCCTTTCTATGTCTGATGAACTCTTGTCATTCTTCCCTTGGCTGCTTTGCTGTTAAGTCTAGATTTGTCCCACACAGCAAGGGAGGAAGGCAGCAGGAAGGGACAGGTCTCTAAGAGCTCAGCTTGCTCTTGCTTTACCTTACCCAAAGATGTCTTACAACTCTTCCTTCGTCAGCACAATGCCTGGAGAAGATCCCAAGGGTGGCAGTTTCCTGGAGGAAAGCAGTGGTGGGGGTGATGACAGCAGTGTCCTGGGAGGGGACAGCCCAGTCACAGGGCCACTGGGCACAGTCCTGCTGGTCATGTGCCTCACTGGGATGGTGGGGAACATCTACACAGTGGCAGTGGCCTCTGGCAGAGTGGTGGGCTACTCAGCAGGCTCCTTGGGGGTCTACGTGATCAACCTTGCCCTGGCTGACCTCCTGTACCTCTCCACCATCCCCTTCGTGGTTTGCACCTACTTCGCCCACGACTGGTTCTTCGGGGATGTGGGCTGCCGGCTGTTGCTCAGCCTGGACCTCCTCACCATGCATGCCAGCATCTTCCTCCTGACCGCCATGAGCCTGGAGAGGTACTGGGCAGTGGCCAGGCCGCTGCGGGCCAGGCGGGCCAGCAATGCTTGCCGCAAATTGGCCAGTGCCGTCCTCTGGCTCCTCTCGCTCCTGCTTACGGCCCCCATGATGGTGATGACCCAGCTGCGGGAGGGGGACAGCCCCCACAAGCGCATCTGCACCCCGACCTGGACACCAGCAGCTTTCCGGCTCTATCTGACAGTGCTGTTCACCACCAGCATCCTGGCGCCCGGCGTGGTGCTGAGAATTGTCTACACCCGCCTGGCCTGGGCGTACCAGTCCTCGGCCTGGGGGCTGGGGCTGCCAGTGGCCGGCCGGGCTCCCTCCCGGCGGCTCCTCTCCAGGATCTCTGCCATCGTGGTGGCCTACTGGGCCTGCTTCCTCCCCTTCTGGGCCTGGCAGCTGGCTGGGCTGTACCAGCGGGATGGGATGGGCATCGGCCCCACTGCCCAGGCCTACCTCAACTTTGGTGTCACCTGCCTGGCCTATGGCAACAGCTGTGTCAACCCCTTCCTCTACACCCTGCTGGCCAGCAGCTACCGCCGGCGGCCTGCCCACAGCGGGACGGGCACGGCACAGCCTGCAGCACCGTCCCAGCGGGCTGCAGGGAGCCACAGCCTCCCCCTGCCTCTCAGGGACCTGTCGGCTCTGTGAGGGAAAGCAAGGGCTGAGCGGTGCCCCACGCTCGGAACATCCCCTGGCCTTTGTCTGAGATCAGACTGCGAAATAAAAGCGCATCACCTTCCATGCCAGCATGCAATGTCTTCCGTCATCGTTGTTGCGGTGCCTTCCCCTTTGCATGGGTGCTCATCCTGCTCAGCTCAGGGGAGGGGGAGGGGGAGGATGCTTGTCTTGGGGACCTTGACTCCATCCTCACAGGTCCTTCAGCCCTCACATGCCAGCCTCCACCTTGCACAAGGCTGGTGAGTGGGTGGGAGGGAGCAGTCAGCTTCGACACATCTAAATTATACAGCTGGGGAACCCTTGCCACCCCTTACATCCTCGGTAGCAACAGGCCAAGCCATAACAAAGTCAGGACAACAGTGAGTCATAGATTTCACGGGAGCAATGAGTCACTTCAAGAAGCAGCCACGCTAGCAGGAGACCCGACTAAGGTTCATGTGCCTGTGGTAAATCTACCACTCAGTTTTCTTCACCCAACCTTCACCAAAAAAAAAAAAAAACAAACCACCAAACAAAAAAATCCACACAAAACCTTCAAAGAGTTTTTCTAAAGAAAGACTGCCAAGTGCACTTAAGAGATTTCCACGAAGCACAGCTCAGGGTGGTCAGCACATTTGCTTAGCTTTCAAGATCAGCCCAGCAGAGGAAGCTGCAAGGAGAGAGCTCCGTTCTATGTCCTTCATCACAGCTCATGGTACCCTCATGCTGTGGGCTACCAAGTGTACCACCAAGTGTACCCCAGTCTGCCAGACTGTGTCAACACCACTGTGTAAACTGGGCCAAGTCTCCTGTTTTGAGGCCGTCTAGCCTAGCATGGCTCACTTCCATACAGCAAAACTCTCTTCTCCAGAAAGGATGGCCTCATCCATATCACCCCATGAAAAGAGTCCCCAAGCTGTGCCTATGCACAGAGCAGCAATGCCACATGTCACATGTACTATTATAGATGTAGCCCTAAGGAGCGCAATGTCATTCAGACCAGACTGGCTTTGGGCAACATGGGACTTGAAGAGAGATCCAACTGCAGAGCTTCAAGTTGCTTGTACACTCCAAGTGTTCCTGCCTCTCATCTCAGCTCTCATCCTGAGCCCTTATTTCTCCCTTCCTCCTCAGCCCCACAATTCCTAGCAACACAGCCTCCCTCTGCTTGAGTACCTAGGACACAGGAGCTGGCAGAGCCTCGTGAATTATGAAGTAGGAAAAGGAGGTGCTGCTGTAGGAGAAAGTTCCTGTTCTCCAGTTACTCTGCAACTCCTTAATGGGAGAAATTACCCCAGTCAGGCATGCAGGGAGTCCTGTAGGGCATCAGATTGTTAGTGCTTTGTGCTGTTCATGGCCAAGCCTGGTAGTGAGGACCCAAAGATCGGGCCTTTTCATCCCAGACCTACCTGGTAACTGTTGTGCACTGTGAAAAGGGTAGATCTCGTCTTCCTATGCCTACCAGCAGTAATCATTGCTGCCAAGGTAGCATTAGACTGGAAGAGCCCCTGAGGCAGCTATGCAGTAACATCAAACATGCCTTACCGCCTCAGACTCCTCAGTCTAGCCTCAGTTTAGACTGAGAAGTGCTCAGGCTCCTCTGGGGTGATGTGAGGGAAGGGGTAACAAAAGCATAATGCAGACATCCTTAGCATCCCCCAAACCAGCTAGGCATTGCTTCCTGTCCCAGCTCTGGACAGACCTACACACAGGGCAGAATAAAATCAGACCACTCCAGAGTACTCCCTCAAGTGCCACAACACAACACTATTTGTGCTTCTGCAGTTATTGGAAGAATGGATTTGGATGAGGAGCCCTCTGCATGCTCACGACACCCAGCAAGGCAGCCTTTTCTACTGCTGTCTCCATGCAGTAGCATGAGGTCCCAAGACAACATATGAGAGCTCTGTCTTGAGTAGGACCAGCCTCTTCAGATGGCCAAAGCTAGCACAATGGAGGACCTTCCCCTCACTCCATGCCCCGCCAGGTTTACCTAGCGCAGCAACTTAATGCTGTCTGAAGCCCGTCAGGGATGCTTAATTTGGAGATAGATTTAATCAACTTGTTTTACTCAGGCAGGGTAAGGTGTCAGTCTAGACAAGAGCAAATGATTTTGCCTAAGTGCCTTTCACTCTCCACCCCAGTCACAACTAGCCCCAGTGTTTCCTCCTGAGAAACTCCTTGGACTTTTTCCTTCCATCTTCCTTCTTTAACCTTTACCCTCTTCTCTATTCATGACTTTTAAGGACTAAGGCTGGCACAATTGCATCCACTTATAGTACATAAACAAAGCTGGCTACCCTCATTCACCTACTCCTCCAGCAAGATGCCTAGCTCATGAGGACTTGCAGTATAAAACAAATTAGATTGAGACTGACTAGACCAAAATTCTTGTTTATTAATCGCTTTTTCTGTATCTTTGACATGGAGGCATCAGAGGAAGTTACTCCCAGCTGAGGGACTGGAGTGCGAAGTCCCCTTGTGTATCAAAGTAGTCAATGACAGAGAGACCAAGCCGATTAGGGAATGTGAACTGGTGGCCTGGCAGGTGGACTGTCACATCATTTTGGTTGATACCAAAGGTGATCTGCAAGACAAACAAAGTCAGAAAGTTTCTGTCAAGACACACTCAAGCCTTTTCCCTATGCAGCATTGTGGTACCACACTCCACTCTGCAGGGTGAACATGCTCAGCAGCATAACCTGTTCTTCAACAGCAGGAGTGTTATTCTGGTCTCCCAAGGGATGCCTATTTCCTGCTCTGTTCAGTAGTAACTTCCCTTTTAGCCAGATGGAGCTTGCATATTCTATCCCCACCCTCCATCGCTGTTCAGAGCCCTAAGTGGTGGCACTGGCCAAGCAGGAGAAGCCAGCCACCTCCTGTACAGACAGCTCTGAGACAGCCCCTGCAGTTCAGTGTCCCGTGCCAAACACCCTCCCTTCACCAGAGCATGTACAGAGAGTATAGATATGCATATAAATATGCATGCCTCACCTCTGCTGTGCCCCCTTTCTGGAAAGGGAAGACAGTCTCCCTGTGCTCTGCACCCCACTCTTCCACCTTTTTTGAGTTGCACACAATGGTGTTCACATCACCATGAGCATCAAAACGGGGGTTGAAGTGAAGTCCAAGGTGGGTAGCATCCTTCCCCAGATTCATCACAAAGCTGCAGAGAAAAAAACCAGACATCAACACTGCTAAGAAAATAAAAATAATACTAAACATCTCTGGGCGTTGTTTCAAGTCCAGCTGAGCGTAACCTAAGAGAAACCCTTTGCTAAACTTCACAGCTTCCCTAAAAATATGGTGATGTGGCAATAAGGGGTACTCTTCTCTCCTGGGGCGATGGGCTCCAGAGTGCCATTCCTGGGAGAGACATCACTTGGTTTCCTCAGAGCTGTTACAAGAGAATGGTTCAGTACACAGAGCCCTGAACAGAGAGTTATCCTGCACCAAAAGCAGTTCTCAAGGTGTCAGTTGCTTTCCATAGATCTCATTTCAGCCCCAAACAGTTAGGTGGTGCTGCATCCTGCCTGACAGTCACTGTCTTCTCCCCATCCTGCAGGCAGCTGAAATAATTGTCATGTGGTTGGCTATCCCAAAGTATCCTCAGCAGCAGTGGGAAGAAACTTCAGTGTCCAACTTGCCTCCAGGCCTCTTACCCAGATGAGAAGAGAGGAGGCATATTATTTGGCAAGAGAAAGCATGAGAGGCTTCACTCCGATAGTATCAAACTTCAAAGGCACTGGGAAATGCTGGAACCTGTTTCCTGGAACACCACTAGTGCTGGTACAGCAGCTACGGGCTTCACCAGCAGCTGGGGCCCCACCAGCCACAGACCTGCAGAAGGGCGTGGGGCTGCTGCGGGGGCTTTGGTGAGGAGCCCAGCCACTCCCAATGTACATTTCGGAATACATTTTCACCTAAACCCATCTATCTGCTCACCGCTTTACCTCCTTCCTTCCCCACCAGCATGTGAGATGCAACTCCACAATCGTGGTGCCCCTGCTCCTAGGCCATCTTCGTGCAGCGGAGAGGATGTGGCTGAGCGGATGATCTCAACCCAAATCTCAGTATAGACACAGCTTCCATTGCCTTTACCCTGCACTAGAGAGGATGTGGTCACAGGGCCTGCAGCTGGAGCTCCACATCTGCTTTGGCTTAGCCCCTTGGCAGTACAGTGTCTGCAATGTGCATTAGGTGATGACTCACTGGGAAGCACTGCTGGTGTTAACCCCTTCTCCCCTCCTACCCAAGGGAGAGACTCCTTTAGTCCCCCACTAGCAGCAGAAAACTCAGTGTGTGCCTTGGCCATGCCTGAGCAGCACGGCACAGCTTACCTCTTGGCGTTTGGTGAGATTTTCCCCTTGACAGTGAGGCGCTGGCCAGGCTTGAGACCCAAGTTGGTGCACACTGGTCCCTGGAGAATATCAAGGCAAAGACATTAGCTCAGTACCTGCTGGATCACTTGTTCTGCCTTGGCAATTCTCCCTGCTGCCTTGCAAGAGGATGCATTGCTTTGGACCCATGGAGAGATAGGGAAACTCCCTTCCTGTAGGGCATTGCACCAGGGACATCCCAGAGAAGTTACCCCAGTCACATGGGACATGTGACCAATTTCCCAACCTTTCTCCTGCTGCTCTCATCAGTGCACCTGTATTTCACAGTCATGAACTGTAAGTACCTGCACTGTCCCATCACACCCACCCCATCCCAAACACACCCATGTGCCTTGTGGGTCTCACATCATCCTGTATAAGTTTGGCTGGGATGGAGCCTCCAGTCCCTTCCCCTAGCTTTTATTTGAACTTCAAGCCTTGCCCAGGTCCAAGGGCTCAGACACCCTGCTTCCCAGCTCCTAAGTGCTTGTTTTTGGTAGCTCAGCATTTGCAAGAATAATCTCCTGCTCCACATACACACCTTCCCCCATCTTCTCTCTAGAAGCACTAAAATACCCTGGCAAACCTGTATGTACTCATTTTCTACCATAGCAGAGGCAAGATCCCAAGAATACTGAAAATATCTTCCCATTCCACTTCAATAAATAAACTTGCACTTGGGACAATCACTGCTTAATCACTCTCAGTCTAGTGAAAGATAAATTAATCAAATAAGTGTAATCACTCTTCTGACACTAGCACCTCTCCTGCAGTTACAGAATGGTTGGGATTGGAAGGGACCTTGGAGATTGAGTCCAACCCCCCTTCTAAAGCAGATTCACCCAGAGCAGGTTGCACAGGGTTGTGCCCAGATGGATTTTGAATATCTCCAGAGCAGGAGAGTTTGCAAACTCTCTGGGCACCCCATTCCAGTGCTCTGCCACCCTCAAGTAAAGTTTTTCCTCATATTCAGATATAACTCCCTGTATTTCAGTTTATGACTGTTACCCCGTCCCCTGTTGCCCCTTCCCCTGTCATGGAACACCTCTAAAAAGAGCCTGGCCCCATTCTCTCAACACCTGCTCTTAAGATATTTGAATGTCGTCCTTGACATTCACAGAAGAACACTTCAGCAAAGCACATTCCTTCCAAGAAGGAGAGGAATAACAATACAGTGACTAATGAAAACTTCAGCCAGGAAGCAAGCAGCAAGGCTGCCCAGAGAAGATGCTCAGACAGCAATAAAGATTACTGCAGCTACTTTCCCAGAGCCGAGCTGCTGTAAAACAGGTTACCCCAGATTAAAGCCCAACGCAGCAAGGACCCCCCAAGTACCTTCCCAAAGGGATCCTGCAGGGGAAAAGAAGCACTCCTGTCAGAACACGAAATAGCAGCCACCCACTCTGTAGTGGATGCAGCAGGCATTTTTACCCCCCAAGCAGCAGGCACCCAGCTCTAGCAGACCCTGTGACACAGGGACTGATGCAGAGGTGGAGTAGGATAGTGCAAGCACCCTCACACCAAGCCAACACATTCCCCACAGTCCCACCAACAAAGCATGAGGTCCAGCAAAGCTGCCCCATCCCTTCCTCTACTCACGCAAGACATGGTGCTGTTCTGCAGGATAATGCTCTTCTACACCAAGGTGCAGCAGTCCTGGGCAAGTAGCTCCCTGAGCCCCACCCTTGCCTTTAAATAGATGGAGAGCTGAGTTGTCCCAGCCCTTCTCCACTCCACGCACCAATGGGAAGGATGGCTGGGCTTGGTTTTGGGGGGGAGGGAGGGTCTACCAGGCAGAGCCACCTCCTCCCACCCTCTGTCAGCCTTGTTTCCAGACCGCTCAATACAACTGTTCCGAGGAGGCTGCAGGCCACTCCAGGACGCGATCCAGCTGTGTGTGGCCATGAATCCAATGGAAAATAGTTTTACAATGAATGTTTTACTGTCCAAGGCTTTTATCCCACACGGAAAATGGTCAGATGGATTGAGACTTGGCAGGAAGGATCTGGGGGGAGGGCTGGGCTCTTCAGCTCAGGCTGTCTGGAGCAAAAGAAATGTCACTGAATGCACACAGTGCCTCAGAAACTCTTGGTGGTCCAGGTGAAACCCCAAGAGCAGAGGACTGAGTCTGGATTGAGGGTCACCCAGCTGTACTATCAAGCCTTTCTGTCCCCAGAGGCTGCCCAGCTGCTGATCCAGCCCTGAACCACTCGCTCTTGTAGGTACAGGAACCAGAAGGAGGGAAAACAGTTTTTTTTCTACAGATCCCATAGACACTCTCAAAACTGCAGTTCATCTTGGCTGTAGGGCACAGCAAACCAGGATGAAGTCACCTTGGAAAGTTGGGGAGGGATTATCCACGAAAGCTCTGTGCCTAGCTCTTGCACCTACCCTGAATACAACTGGGGGGCTGAAGAAGAAGAGAATGAGAGTAAAATGCTTCTATCACAATAATCCATAGGACGAGTATGTCTTTCTTCTGCTTCCATGTTCTCTTTGTGGCAAATATGATTCATTCTGGGTGAAAGGATTCTTTTGGAAAAAGTTACCCAATTACTACATGGCTCAACTGTAATTACACTGAAAGAGGAGGGAAAAATTCAGGCAGTGTGCCAAGCCTGTGGCTTAGAGCGCTCCTTGTCTTGCATATTTGTCTCTAAATCACAAGACACTGTGTGATTTCCTTAAGAGGCCCAGAACTGAAACTCCCTGAAACACTTTCTTCTTCCACTTCTGTGAGGCCCCTCAGTTCCCCCTCTGCTGAGGATATGATAGTCCCCAGCCCTCTTACCTGCCTCAAGTACAACCTCAGAGGCTGGTATTCCTGGATGTTTCCAGCTAGTGCCATCACTGCCAGCAGAGGTATCAGGAGACCCTCCTGCCTGCCAGAGCTGGGGAGGGCAGGGTCAGGCTCCAGATTTTGGCCAGATTGCTGAATGCCCCACATCACAAGGGGGCTGGAGTAAAGGCTAAAGTGGTCTTCTCTGTTCTGACACGCCTGCTCCTTCTTTCTCCCTCTGGTAACCTGCCTCAGGGTTTAGCCCTTGAGGCTGATCAAGAGATCATGTGGTATGGGACAAGAAGTGCTCCGTACTAGCAGGTGGAAAAGGAAATAGAGTCAGCTTCCCTCTGCTCAGGATGTGTGTGTTATTAAATCAGTTTGTTTCAAATCCAAGATTTTGTGAGACCAAACACCAGACATCTCTCCAAGTACATGAGCTGCTGCTGGAGCCGTAGTCTAGGGGCTGGACTAGGAGGGACTGTTCCCTTGCAAGAAATGTTGGACAGGGAAGAGAAATGTGTAAATATTTGCTCACTTAGAGATAGAGATGGAGTGGGCTATTTAAAAGGTATGGGGTAGGTTCTTGGCCTGAGCAGCCACTAGGTCCTTGAGTCATGCCTGTTCAGGGACCTTCCTCCAAAAGCTGCTGGGAAGATTAGAGACCACCTAATGAATAGCAGATGATAATGAAGGAGGGGATACTATTCCAGAGAAGGTGCTCAAAGGGCTATTCACATCAAGGAAATTCAGCCTTCAAACTTGAGACTACCTCGAGCAGCCTGTGTTTGTCTGATGGAAGTCCAGGTGTCTCCACCAGCTTTCAAGGAACCTTGAATTAAATGGCATTAGCATAACAGGCTAATACCACCGGCAAGGGGGCTATGGGGTGTTCCATTGCCTGTAGGCCACAGGCCACCTCCATCAGGACAATGCCATGTCTGCCTTCCTACCTCTGGGTTGGAGACACCATGGATAAGGTGACAAAATCTAAATCTCTAGCATCAGTGTCATCACAAGGTATGGCTGAATTCAGGGGAGAGAAGGTCCCTGCTCACCCTGGTGGCACACCAGGCAGGGATGGTGTCCCCAGGTGTACTGGCACCTCTTCCACCACACTGTAGACACAGAGTTCTTGTCTGTTATTTTCAGGAGCAGCGTGGTGTAGGAAGAGTCACTGTGGTTTGAGAAGGGCAAGCCAGGCTTAGAGCTTGCAGTCCTCACCTCCTGTCACTTCGTTCCTTATCAGTGTGCAGCAGATCAGCCAGCTAGGGGATGTTCCAGCAGCTTAGTGGCCCATTTGATCTGCAAAGGGTGGAGATTAGGAAGATGAGGAGAGATCACAGCAGACCTTGGTGCCATGGGCTTATCCCGCTGTGTGGGAACTCAACAGTGGGACAGGGCTCTTCTCTTCCACCCTTCCTGCCAGGAGAGCTCTCCTGTATGACATTGCAAATCCTAACTTTGTATTAGAGGGAGAGTCACTGATCTGCACTGTAACTTGGGAAGCAAAGATCTTCTTTGCTGAGTCCAAAGGGAGTGACTGAACATGATGATGTTGCTGCTAACAGTGCCCTTGTCCATGCCAAACTCTTGGCCAGAGGGAGCCACAAGTGTGGAGAGAAGCATAATGACTCGGGGGGTAGTATTTCAGCAGTGCCTCATGTCTGGTTATGAGGGTAAGGCAGGTGGTATTTGCATCCACACCTGCTTTCTCCAAACTGGGGTTGTGCCCTGGACGGGATGGGACCAGGAAAAGGGTGTAGGAGAGCCAGCTACCATGACAGGGAAAGACCAAATTCACAGCCAGCACATGTATGCAAGACCAGAAATCACAGCAAACGCCCCACCAGGCATGTACTATGCTAAGGGTAGGCATCCCACTCAGGTCCTGGCCGTGCGCACCTCCAGTGTAGTCTGTGCTTCAGTGACAGCCTGGCTCCTGGGAGTGACTTGCTGCCCTCTCCCTAGCTTTTTCTTGCACAATATCCCCATCTGCTCACTAGTCCTTGGAAAGTGCAAATTGCCCTTGTACAGTGAGCAATCCCAGACAGTCCTCAAAAAATCTTTTGGTGCCTTTGGGGCCTGAACTCATCCCCCAGTGCTGGCTGGGACCCATCATTCCCATAGAAGGGACCAACCAACCCCATCTGTAGCTAGGGGTGCTTATGGTGTTCATTGTGACTCTTCTTCCAGGCCTTCAGCCTTCTTCCTATGCTACACTCTCCCTGATACCCAAAGAGCCCTTGCTGATCTCTCCATGCTGAGATGGCACATTTTCTCAAGCTCACAACTTTCCTCACGGATATCCTCACACCTCCCAACCTCCAAGCTGTAATATAGCTTAGGCTGAAGAAGGAAACATGATTGCTAAAAATGAGTTTCATCATTGCGAGTAACTTTGATTTAGGGCATGCCTTCTGGTCTAGCTGATAGGCACTGGTATGCCTCAGCATACCCAGACTGGTCGTGCATGCTGAGGGCTGGAGTCCAGCTACTGCAAGTTTTGGGGTTGAGTTGAAATGCTGGGTTGAGCAGTTGAGTCGCTCTAACCAAGGTGGTTTGGCAACTGCCAAACAAGTAGCCTAGTAAGGCAAGTGTCTGAAGCAAAAGAGTGAAGATACGCCCCCAAATCTGCTTGTGAAGGTCACAGCAATAGATAGGGCATCTTGAGTGATGACCTTGAAAGACTGGGAAAGGACCTAGCTGAAAAGTCTATGGACTGTGTGACCAAAGTCCACTTGTATGCAGTGCTCTTCAGCTGGCAAAAGCCTGCTTTGGCTGCAATTACTCTTGCAGTGATTTGCAACATCTTTCCACTGGGAGAGAGCCTTTGTACCTGTTCAGTCACTTGGTGCTACGAGGCCTGTGGTATTTTAAACTCAGGATTAGGTGTGCTAAACTCAGATTTATTATCTTGCGGACACAGAGACTCACATCAGGAATGAGCCATAGCAGGATCTCCCCAGCTTTGACTGCTGAAACATTTCCAACCACATCCAATTTCCTGGATTAGGAGACGTCTGTGAGGCTTCAACTTCTGCTGACTCCAGAATCTCTGCTTTCATTAAATCAGTATGGAAATATGTTCCCAAGTGGTGAAGATAATCCTCCAAATGTTATCAAAGGGTACTTGGACAAGGTGATTTATCTTGGTGAGCCTGAAGTTACAGTTTGGGGAAGTGGGAATGACTCCTCAAGCTAATGACACTGAGATATGTTAGACACGCTTCTAAGTGCATCCTGGGAGCTCCCCAAATCCATGCTCCCCATCTCCTCCCCTGCACGTCTGGCTGCTCACATTGGGCTCCGTCTCACCTCTATGGTGTAAACCCTCCCTGGGCACAGCCAGGGGGGCTTTGCAGGACTTGGTGGGAAAGGGAGTGGTCCTCATCTGCCATTTGGATGGGATCTGTGTCTGTGTTGGACATAGCATGCTAGCCAGAAAGGCAGGGAGGAAGCTAGGTGCTGGGTCATGGCCACAGGAAACATGGATCAGCCTGTGTCAGCCCAGGGAGATGACTGGCCCAAGCTGCTCAAGTGCCCTTTTGCCAAGTCAGAACAGTGAGAAGCCATCCACTGATGTGGGTTAGCTACTCTGTCTGCTGGGGTCACAGGCAGGAGGACCCCTTCCCTGACAGTGCTAGAAGTACCGACAGCACAGCAAAAAACCTTTCAATTAACTTGAACGTGAAGGATCCTGACTGTGAGGCTGGAGCAGAGGTGTTAGCAGATCTTTAATCCCAGTCAGGCAGTGACTGGTTGAGAAGGTTTCAGGCCATCTGCTCTTCAGTTTAAGGGCACTTGGCCCAGGGCGGCACAGAAAAGGCAAGTCAAGGAGAGGCGTCCTGATGCTTTAGGAAAGCACGTTCTTGGTTTTGACACAGAGAGGTTGCTTGCAATGATGTAGCCCAGACCGGGGAGTTGCTGCACGTAGAGTATTTCCAAGAGCTTCAAATGCAGGTTAGGCAAAGCCTTGCAGCGCATCAGGCAGTCGCTGCTGAGCCAGAGGGAAACAGCAAACTGGGGAGAGTTGGAAGGCGAATAGAGCAAGTCTTAAGTTCTCCTGTAGGCAAAATACAATTTGGGACATCATACAACACATCCAGTCACTTTGAAGATGATAATATTTTTATTTTAAAAAAATGGAAAATCAGCTTCTGACCGGTGTCATGAATTTCCAGTTTTCTTTAAATAAATCAAGTGGAAGAAAGAGAAAGAAAGAAAAAGGTAGAAGAGAAAATGAGTTGGGGTGCAGCATGTGTTCTGCAGACTATGCAGCCACTGTAGTCAAAGTTTCAAACGTAACCTGTAAGAAATGACATGTTTCGAAAGCAGAGCTGCAAGCTCAGCAAATGCTACTATAGAGGGTAAAATATTGCCACCGCTTGTCTGGACATTGGCTAATGACTTCCAGAGGGCCTGCAACATAAGCCCAGCACCACCGCTGCAGGATAGAAAGGTAATATTGTGCTAAAATTCAACACTAAAAATTATTCCTGTGCTACTCATTAGTGCTGGAAGTTCAAGGGCAAGGAAATGCAGTTTCATGTGTGAGGGTCAGATGTTTCGTCACACGTGTGCTGCAGCAGGAGAGCTGCAGGCTATTGACTGTGGCCACCAGCTCTACACTGCTGTAATACTCAAACTGGTGTCCTTGCACTACCTTAGAAACCTGCCATTTACTGAGCCTATTTCAAGCCTAGAAACAACCTTCAAGGCATATTCCCTGTCTCAGGCTTTTGTCTGTTAAAGTGACTTTTGAGATGCACAGGGCAGAAGTTTGTTTGCTGTACTTAATATGCAAATTGTAAATGGATGCTCTGTTTGAACATGTTACAGCAACCCAGATGCTGGTTTCAGCTCTTCCAAAAAACAGTGCTCAGGAGAAGTATGTTCATGGAACACAGGCACGTTCTCCTGCAACACCCTTGAGACCGAAACTCAGCTGCATGCCATTTTTCAGCGAGTAATGTGTGTAAAAACCAGTGTGGAATGATAATCCCAAAGAAAAGTGAATAGGCTTTGCTGGCAGGAATGACAAGAAGCCTGAAAACACACGTGTGGCTTCTTTTTTTCTTTCTTTTTTTTTTTTCTTTTTTGTGCATGGGAAGTGGTACCTAGGGTGTGGGCTGTGCTATTAGTCTCCACACATGGCAGAAACAGCATCAGAGATGCTCAGGAGGTGAGACTGGCAGGGAGCCTGGAGCACGTCAGGGTTTTCTTGCTGAGACGTACCCTGTGTGGGCCATTGCATCTGCTTTGGCAAGTGCATTTGTCTGCAGTCAGCCCATGAGCCAGCATTAGGGGCACATCTCCTGCTTGGAGAGCATCCAAAGCACAGGGGACCACAAGGCACCAGCACAGCTGAGTGGAAGCCAAGGCAGGCAAAAGACCAACTTGGCCTTTCGAAGGGGGAATGGGGCCCTGCCAGACAGCAAGGGCTGGAGAAAAGAGAATTGCCTTGGGCAGACGTGCAGCTGCCCTCCCTGTGGGTCCTGTGGGTAGCACAGCTCATCGTTCCCTAACAGGGATGCATCCTCCTGGCAGGGACAGTGCCCCAGGGACAGTGCAGCCTGGGACTCCTCTCCACTGCTTGACTGGGGACACCCAGCCCCCCAAAACTCCCGTGGGGTTTTCAGAAACATATGTCATGCCTCACTTGGTGCCCCAAACAGTTAGGTGGTGGTGATCTCTGTTAGGCAGCTGTTGCCTGACACCCTTACAGCCAGCTGGAACAATTACCCTAGTAAGCTATCTATTATCTGCCAGGATCAGCTGATGAATGGGAGGGTGTTTTGCCAGTGCTTGGCACCCTCCTTTGCCTGAGGCTCATACTATTTGGGGAGAGAAAGGCAGGGTGCTACTCTCTGATACTATCATAATTTGGAGGCTGTGGAAAGCACTGGGATGTGTCATCCACTGCAATGCTGTTGTTTCACACTACCTTGCAAGGGGGCCCAGGCATCCTCCAGGGCTGGTGGGCACACACACATCACTGCTGTGGTGAGGCTCTTTTTGGGAGTTTTTGCAGGTGGATGTCTCCAAGAGAGCCCTTTGCAGAGCCATCTCTACCCGTACCATCAAGCACATTCACTCATCATCATGTACCACACAAGGGCCTGCTCTTCCTCACCTTTGGATTCTCTAGCTTCCTCTGCTCCTCAGGCAGAAAGCAGGTGTTGAAACACCCCACTGATACCAAAGCTGGGCTTTGCCAGCCTGCAGCACTTTGGAAGAGGCAACCTTTGGTGCTCAGTCCAGTCCATGCATCAACTGTTCAGACCTCATATGAAAGATAGGAACGACACTTGGGGTCTCCTTGGCTTCTTTCTGCAAATCTGGAGCTGGGGCAGGTTCACAACAGCAGCTGGTGGGGTGTAATACAGGTCTTTTTGTCAAGAGCACAAGCTCACACTCCCCAGCGCTGGCAGCACAGACACACTCTCCCTCTCTTATGCCCTGTGCTCCTGGGCAGAAGCTCCTTGGGCTCCTCAGCCTTTCTCAAATAAATGTCCATATAATTTTTCTGCAAGAAAGCCAAGGACCAGCTCACATCCCAGTAGAACTGGGCGACTTGAGAGAAGGGAGGGAAGCATGTTGATACATTTAGTACCAAAATAAACAACATGGCATTGTTCTGCAGGACTGTGTTCTTGCTCTTATTCTGACGGACTTTGAGGCTGAGCACTGACAAACTCCTGACTTCTGCTGGAAGGGTAGATCTTGACACACCAGCTGAGTGCTTGACCATGTTCATGGGTGGGGGGGTCTTTTCTGTGAGACAGTTTTGAGGATGTTATGAAGCATATTTAGCCTATGGGCTACTGTTTGTGAGATGTTTTGTTAGGGAGTTGTATCACAGATGAAGGAAGGAGCTGATTAGATATAATGTGAGTTTCTGCTTTACCTCTTTGCAGGAGGAACCTGGGGGAAGAGAGATGGATGTTCACTTCCAGCATCTGTGTGCCAGTGATTTGCTGGCAAGTGCTGCTCACATGAGCATGACGCCAGCTGTTCTCACCCAGCACAGAAGGTAAGGAAGCCGGTCAGGTGTTTTTGGAGGTACCCTCTATACCCCATAGGCAGCTAATCTGAGGCATGTCCATGCTGCCTCTTCAGCCCCCAGAAGGTTCACCAGATATACCATGAGGCCCAGGTGCCACGGCGCTGTCTAAAAGTTCCCTTGTGCAGGGTGGGTTATCTTTAAAAACCATTGACATCTGAGAGGTACTGGCCTCCAAGCCCTCAGGCATTTGTCCCAGAAGCAGACAACAGCCAGGACTTGTCATTTCCATTCCCATCAAAGCAGACAGGGAAAACCAGGGAGGTTCTCCTGGTCTCTACATTGACTATATTTAGTCAGGCAGGTTCAAGTTGTAATATAATGCACCTCCTCCCATTCAAAGGGAAGATGGGGAGATGAAAGTAGTCCCCAGGTCAAGTCCATGATAAGAATGCAACCTTAAAGGGAAATCTATGTCTCTACAGAGTCTGCTGTTGTGTAAACTTGCCCTGAGCGGGACAGGACCTTTGCAGGACCCAGCCCTAAGCCAAGCTCTGGGCAAGGTGTCCCCCATACCAGACAGGGACTTGTTTCACTGGCTCTGCTGCCTGAGAGCTCCTGGCAGGAGCAATCCGAGGGCTACTGCTAGGTGCAGATGTTGGGTTGGAGAGGCATGAACTTGGTGCTAAGACCTCCAAGAGAAGGTCACTTCTTTAGAGTTCTGACACCCCCCAGAATGCCTGCTAGCCCAGGGGCACATGAAGAGGTTCATAAATGGGGGCCTCCCTCCACACCCCTTGGCTAATGTCAAGCTGCTGTCTGTTCAGGATAAGAGCTGTCAGGGAGGGAAGTCTGCCTAGGCAAGCAGGCATCAGCTGTGACTTTCTTGGAGAGAAACAAGCCATGGGCAAAAGCCCCAGCCCTCCCAAAATGCACCCCTTCTTAACAATAGCACTGTCAGCAAGGACTTGTGCTGTGTGACAGAGCTCCCCATGGTTCTCAGGGACTTATCTAACCCCTAACGAGATGCAGGGAGACATGCCATTCTGACAGTCCTTCCCGCCTGGAAAACAAAGGCGTTTATTTGGGGGAAAGGGAAGGAAAAACAGCAGAGAGCAGAACAGGGCCTTGCCCCCCATGGTGTTTTGTTTGGCTGCCCTGGGGATGCAAGCTCATCTTTGTAGACAGGGGATGTTCTACCTGCTGAGCAAGTCCATTAGGACCTGTGCCCACTAACAGGGATGAGCAGTGCAGGAGGCAAAGCTGTGGCTGGGAGAAGGACCCATCTGGTCTGGTGGGGTTGGGCTGCTGGGGGACAGTCCTATGAGTGGACAGAACTGCTTCTCCACTACAAAGGTTTGGTCTGAGAAGGGTGGTCAAAAACACAAACCCTGTGAAGGCACTCAGTCATCCCTAGCTGGCTCTGCACCGAAAACAGGAGGTTATCCTACTTGGCCCAGGAGCCCACCCGACATTCCCTGGGGGTTGCTCCTCTCTCAGAATGGCCCAGCCAGTCTCTTGTCTGGATGCCACAGAAGAAACAGGGCTGTGTTTCCCCACACCATGGCTCCACCTCCTCCTGCTGTGCTCAAGGCTGCAGTGGGATGACTACCTGCCATGTTCAACACTCCCAGCTGGTGGGCGAGGGTACTCATGAACCTGCTCAACAGGTAAAACCTTCCCTCCCTGGGAAGTCTCTCCCTGCATTTTATGGCTGCTTACCTCCGAGCCAAGGATGCCTTTTTGGCAGCTCCAGGAGTGGGCTTGGCTGGGCGCGGAGTGCTGTTTTTGTCCAGGATTTTATTACTTGCTTTGTTTTTCAGGTGTCTCAGTTGGCCTTCCTTCAAGCTCACCATTGCTTCATCACTATCCACTTTTTTCTTCCATCAGTTCTGCACAGACCCCACACATGACAGAGAAACCACAGACAGCACCTGGCATCTTCCAGAAATCTCTCTGGCCAAAACACCCACTGCTGAGCCTTGCCACAACCTCCTTGTAGACTGCGCCATGCAGCATCCTGGTGACATGGCTGGTGAGTTAGGGAGGAGATGGGTACTCATGCAGGACCTCTGCTGCTACTGCACCCCCTTCTCCTGCTCCTTGTCTGTGCTGAAAGCCTGTCACACCAGTGCCAACACTATCTCGTGATTGGCATTGTAGCTGAGCCTCCCACCATGGAGCCAGGCTGCCTAGTCACATGTTCTGGGCTGCCTGCCCCCTGTCCCTCTGCCTCGGGTTTACTCCTTATCTGCAGGGACCCCTCAGGGCCAGGGAGTGGATTGACCTTCAGGTAGGGACTCTCCAAGACAGGGCCCTCCAAGGCAGGACTCAGCATCTGTCCTTGATGCTCAGATGCTCTAAGCACAATTAGAGCAAAAGGAGCAGAGAGCCCAGGACTGATGTGCACTTCCAGATATCTAGGGCAGTCATTGGAAGACCAGGAAACCATGCTAGAGGGATCCAGTCTCACTGAACACCAACCTTCATCTCTTCTTGCATTGTACGATGTCCATCAGGCTGGGACTTCCTGAAAAACACCTCCTCATGTTCCCAAGACCAGCAGGGAAAGTCCTGTGAGCCTCCAGTAGCCTGGACTGAGAGGATCTTTAGGCACTGCAAGCTGTTAAAAGATTCAGAAAGGTACAAAGGGACAAAAGGATAAGAACCAACGGCAGTCATTCTTGATTTGGGGCAACTCTGTCCTTTGGGAACAGCAAACCTGTTGCTCCTGGGCCCTGTGTGTATTGTATTGCTGGAGCAGCCCTGCTGGATGAAAACTAGCCCCTCTACATACATACCCATCCTTGGGGATCACAGGGTTCCTGCGGTTTGGGTCAGACAAGCCTCAAAAATGCCAGGCTCAACCCCTTGAAAGCATGCAACCTAAGTGAAGAGCATGACTAACCAAAGCTGGTGTGATGCAGCTGCCTGGGGAACACTCTTGAGGTCTCGCAGTGGATGCTGACCAGCTCCTCATGAAGTTGTCATTTCCCCTTCAGAAAACTTCCTTCCCTGCAGCAGAAAGGTCAGGCTGTGCCCAGCACATGGCTGCATCTTAGCTCATTTGGGGACAGATGGTTTTACCCCTCAGAGTGAAACTGAGATGCTGGGCTCTTTTCTGCTATTCCCAAACTGAAGTGGGTGAGAATCCTTGGCCATGTTGTGAGCTGACCATCCCTCTTTCAGGCAGGAGGGTGATTTTTGGCTCAGAGTGATACTCTCCATGGGAAAACAGGACACTTTCTCATAAAGGTAGGCTCTTGGCAAGCATTATGCCAGGAGCACACTCTGGGCAGGGGATGAGAGGTGCTGGAGATGGGATGTCCTAATTTGCTGGGCATGTGCTCTCCTTTTTTCAAGGGAGACTCACACATGGCTCAGCAAAGTTTGTTTCCTTTGGTTTTTTTTGGCATGGCACAGATCTGCCAAAGGCAGAATGACACCACTGTGTGCTTGCAGGGCCTCCCTCTGTTGAGTGCCCAAAGAAAGGTGGCTCAGACCAACCATGCAGAGCCCCAGAACTGTGCCAGGGTGCAGGTACCTGCAGTGGACAGAGAGGGATGAATCCCAGGGGGAAGGCAGAAAGCAGGACATGTATTACATTTCACAGCTGAGCTTTTTTTTTTTTTACAAAAAAACCCCAAAACAAAACAACAAAACTTTCTGTGGTATTTCTAAAGGCAGGATACTCTTTGGTCCCTCCAAGAGGCTGAAATGTGAAATGCACTGCTTTTGTTTCTTACTTTCCTTTTTAATGCAATGTTTTTCAGTCTTCTGGGTTGTGTGTGCACAATTTGGGAAACATCATGACATCTGCTAAGGAGAATCACCCAACACTGTAATATCACAGACCAGGTCTCAGCAGCACCAGCAGAGCTGATGGGAACGCAGGCTTAGGCATGTGGCACAAGAGCCACAGTCAGATGTGGCCCGGTCAGGGGGAGAGAGGATGGGGATTACCATATTGCACTGCTTCTGCCTCCACCTGTGACGAAGGAGGATGCTTAGGGCATGCCAACACCCACCACTCCTCATTAGCCATAGCACTCTCCCCAGCTCTGGGTCTCCCCATCAGCCCCCAGAGCAATTCTGACTGGATGTTCTGCAGAGTGCTGGCACACTGACTATTATCACAGAAAAACTGGATGCCTGGAGGAAAACCTGCCTCTCACTCACACCTTTCACCTTGCACGGGTGGCTCCGCTGGCTCCCACTGCTGGTAGCATCTCAACACCTCTCTGGCTGGGTGGACCCAGACCCTGTCCTCCTCTGTCTGCAACCAGAAGAAGCACCAACCCGTCCCAGTCCCCCAGCAAGCCTTTTGCCCAGTTGGCATATTTCACCTCTGCCTAAAGAAGAGCAGTGAGCTCCCTCTTCACATTGCACCAGGATGCCAAGCCCAACTTCACTGCAAGCTGTGCCAGTGGGACTTCTGACTGTGGCTCTGCCTCTCCCAGAGCTGGGATGGCTAGGCATGCTGTGGTGGCAACTCACTGGCGTGGCGGCTGCCTACTCTGGTTCAGTGTCTGTGGCCTCCTTCTGTTGAAACATCACCCCTTGAGGGCAAACCATCTGGGCACCAGTAAATTAGCTGGGATGAAGCTGAAAGCTGCCACTGCAATGTCAAGGTTGCATTCATGCAGCTTCCTGGCATCCTGCAACCAGTCCCAGCTACTCTCCTTGCCCCTGCCTGGCCAGCCCTGCATAGCTGCAGAGCACAAGAGGCACTACCTGGCTGTGCTGTGCAATCTGGCTGCTCATTCAGCCTGGATCAATAACTGCCCTCCATTTCAGTCTGGAAATGGGCACTGCACATGGATTGGGGATTGCTGCACCACTCAGAAGGGACTGCAGATAGCTTATTGTGGATGGCTGTTTTCCCCATCCTGCTGCTCCAGACTTCAGGTCTGATTCATAAAGATTTAGGCTAAGGGCTTTACAGCAGTGCCTGAACAGATTAGGTACTCCTTCACTTTGACTTGGAAAGGCAAAAAGAATGTGCTACAGTTCTTGAAAACAGAAAATGAGACTCTTGTAGTGGTGCAGCTGATGGAGCAGCAAGTAAAGCAGCAAGGCAGGGTATCTGTCATTCCTCAGGAGATGATGGAGAACTGCATAAGACAACTGTTGCTGAGAGGATGCTGTGCAGACTGGAAAACATACATCTAGAGCATGGAAACTATAGAGCGTAGATGGAGGGCATAGTCCTGCTAAGAGCAACTGGAAGCATGACAGAAGATGCCTGGCACAGAAGGAGCTGATTAAGCATGCACAAAAGACAGCCGTGACTTGGATGCAAACTGCAGGGCTGTTGGCCACATTGTGTGCCATTTGCTCTTCAGTACATGGCCTTGTGTTGCCAGCAACCAGGCCCTGCTGTGCAGAGACGCTTGCGTGACCAAGCCACTGCTGGCAGGAGCCGTGGGGCAAAGTATGGATGAGCAGTGATGAGAAACAGCTCTGGAGCAGAAAGCTGCAGCTGCAGGGTTGCTGGATGCACTGAGGGGGCCAGCAGTAGTGAGGGGCCCTGCAGTGTCAACCAAATCTAGCAAAAGAAGCTGACACCTGAAATACAGCCAAAATTGTGGTTGCAAATCCAGCTTTTTGGCTCTTGGGAAGGAGGCTTGTTTTACAGCTTGGAGGAATACAAGTTTCAAATGTGCAAAGGGACAGGATTTTACACTCTTTCCCCAACCAGTTGCCACTTATCAACCCATATTTCTATGAGTGAACTCACATCGGCCAGGATGACACTCCACACTATTCCGTTCCACTCTCCAGCCTTCAGCTGTTCACCCCTGCCTGGCACAGCTTTCTCTCTTGTCATGAAAACATTCCTGTTGCTGAGCATCAGACTGATGTGAAAACAACTGTGGTTTTTGCAGCACCAGCTTGCATTGGGTTTACAGATCTATGGAGAAACTCTGATGTGGAACCTCCCACTCTTTCCCTCCTACTGAGACAGTCAGCCAGACAGACAGTAGGCTCAGGCAACAGCAAAAGTGAGGTTTTGCTGGAAAGCAATTTTAGCTGCACCTCTTTCTGTCCAGTTGTGTTTTTTCCTCTCTAGGTATCACCCAGCTGTTGTTAAAGGACAGGGTAACAACTGGTCTTGATCGGTTGGATGGTGGCAGGGATGCACAACTCACACTCTGTTGCACAAGGAACAGTCAGGCAGTGGAGCCTCTGGTAGTTGTAATAGAAAGGAAAAATGAGAGATTTTGACATGAATATTATGAAATGAAAGAAAAATCTGGTGTCAATTCACTCCAGCCAGTGTAATGGGAACACAATACAGGAGCCTCCTACTTTTAGATTTATTTTCAGCCTAAAGAACAATAGTCCAGTGGATGGGAGAATTAAATCCCTAGACAGACGTCTTACTAGAATTGTCTAATTTTCTTATTGCATCTGGCACAGCATTCAAGTTCAAGAGACAAGGAGCAGATAAGGATGGATCTTTTGCAGGTGTTTTATTCTTCCGCATTGCAAAACATTGCCAGGGTAAGAGGAGGAAATATGGGTGTTAGACAAGATGCCTCCATATTCTGAGCCTGTAGGTTTGCTGTCAGAAGGAGTCCCAGGGTAACTCACATATTCCTTTTCCAGGTAGTTCTATCTCTTCCTCAGTCAGTAGAGGGATCAGACAGATTTTCCTGATGCTGTTTGTGTCCCATAGCTGAAGATGTTGTTCTGGAAAGCTTACAACGTACACAAAGGAGTAATGGCAGAGTTTTGTATTGCATCAGCAAGCAGTGCTATGGAGTCTGGCTCAGATCGTGCCACTTGAAAGATGTGCTGGCCAGAACCATGTTCTACTTGCAATGACCAGCCATATCCACCCCTGGATTGACCCAAGGATCAGATATGCTCCACTAGGAAGGACTGTTCTGCTGCTGCTGGGTCATCAGGAAGGAAGACTACTTCTACAGAGAGTTCTCCTAAGACTCCTTAATATCAGGCTGCCTGAACACATAACTGACAATAAAGCAGCTCAAAAACCTGCACCAACAGGTAGATTTCTAGCAACATTGGCTCAAGGGCATGCAGAGTTGCTTGTGGCCAAACAGGAGTCAAACATAGTGTGGATTGCTCAATGACATAGGTCCTTTCACCCTTGAATTTGTTGTGGGAAGGTAACTAATGAGACTGTGGTGGATTGCAAGGCAGTGAGCATGGTGAAGTTCAACCTAAACACAGCCTATAGTCTCCACAGAAGGCGTATGGCCACCCTGTCTCATGAGACGTGCCAATTTCCAAGTTACCAAGGCTGTGGCAGGCACACGGTCCTTTAGCAATACTGAAGTGCTGAACAGCAGCATATTGCCAGTCTTCACACCTCCACCTCCAAACTTGACAAGTGCATGAATAGGGACTGGTACTACTCTGTGCCACTCCTAAGTTCTGCCCAAAGTTAGTTAAACCAACAGTCTCCAAGCATTAGGCCAGAGAAGGACACCAAGTCAGGAACAACCTTGTTTCATGAAGAAAGGGCACCTTGCCAGGGCCACAATCAAGTTGTCCTGGCAGATGGGAAATCTCTCATCTGCAGCCCACAAAGACTCAATTTCCTCTGGCTTCCGTGCTACAGGGTTAAACTACAGGCAGCTGTAGTACAACAGCAGAGTGCACCTGGAGGAAACACAAAATTGTATCTGAGTTGTTTCAGGTTGCTTGAAACAGGTCAAGTATGGAAGCAATTCATGCTCTGAATTTTACCCAGGTACCTCTTTCTGTGCAGCTTCTGTGGGAGCCAGGCTAGAGGTTCAGCAAGGGCTGGTGAGTAGAAAGGCTGGTAAAGGGCTTTGGGTGACCTGATGGACAACCGTGCCCATTTAAAGGATGGGTTTCTTTCACCCCTAACATGTTGAAGAGAGCATCTCAGTGCTCAGCAATATCCTATACAGACTGGAAACTGCTAGTTGCTGGAGCTGCACATCTAGCAGGCTAAATCACAGGGCAGAACAACCTGGATCATCACAGGCAGCTGCCCTGTGATCTGGGAATGTTTCTGGCATCATGTCTCCCTTGTCTTCATGCTGGAGGCTTACAGAGCTGACAGTGCTTTGCTGTGATGGTATACTGAAGCTACAAAACCCACTATAACTCAAAAACCATTAAGAACTCCACCAATTTTTAAATTGCTCTCAGCAAGTTCAGCTGTTCAGTATCTCCCAGGGATTATAAAGAGAACCAAAACAGCCTGTCTGCCAGGGGCACTTCCAATACATCATCCGCACACAATTCTCAGGCAGAATCCAACTACACTGCAGCAGTTCCTAGACATGCATAGCCATGTAACTCTCCTGGGCTGCCTGATGAGTTTGCTGGGGTCAGAGTCCACAGAACAAATGAGGCAGCAGTAAGTAAGGAAAAAAATGGATAAGGATGGAGGGATGGCAAAGGGGAACCTGAAAACCCAAGTTATGGGGTGGAGAGGACAATACCTTGAGCAAGGAGTTAGGAGAGGGAAGCTGTGCTGCAGAGGAGGGATTTCTACCCACAACACTGCTGGAGTAAGAGCAAATGCTGGCTGCTTCCCCAGGGCAGGCAGTAACAGGCTGGTGCTCCTTGCCTTCTCCTCCTCCTCCTCTTCCCCACCTCCCTGCTCCAGGTGCTGCAGGACAGGGTGGCGCCAGGGCTGCCTGCCTTGGCAAAGGGGGACTCTCACATCAGGTTGGACAAGTATCGAGCGAGTTCCTAGGATCATGATCCTTTCTTGGCTCTGGAGGCACTTTCCCAGGCAAAAAAATCCTTCTCTGTCCTGCCAGTCCCAACACCTTCCAGATCCTCCCAGTTCTATTACCATGTTCTGCCAGTCCCAACACCTTCCAGATCCTCCCAGTTCTATTACCATGTCATGTGGCTGAGCACTCACAACTTCCCAGACAGATTGATCCCTAGTTCCTCATATTAAAGGCATCTACTCACCAATTAGTATCTTTGGGCCCATTTGTTTTCTTCCTGAAGTGTCAGTCGCTTGACCAACTTGATAACCTTCTATGATGAAATGGCTGGCTTGGTTGATGTGATGAGACCAGTGGACATCTAGCCTGACTTCGGTAAGGCTTTTGGTATTGTGCTCCATATAATCCTCTCAGACGAAAAAATGAAAGTATGGGCTGGGTGAGGAAATATGAAAGGGGACTAAAAACTGTGTCAACACTGGGCCCAGGGGATGCTGATCAGTGGTATGAAGTCTAGCTGGAGGCCAGTAATCAGAGGCGGTCAGCAACCCCCCAGGGGTCAATACTAAGTATGAGTCTGTTTAGCATCTTCATTAATGAACTGGATGATGGGGCAGAGTCTACCCTCAGCAAGTTTGCTGGTGACACAAAACTGGGGAGAGAAGCTGATACACCAGAGAGTTGTGCTTCCTTCCAGAGGGACCTCGCCAGGCTGGAGAAATGGGCTGGCAGGAATCTCATGAAGTTCAGTGAGGAGAAGTGTAAAGTCCTGCACCAGGGAAGGAATAACCCCAGGGACCAGTAAATACTGGGGACCGCTCAGCTGGAAAGGAACATAACAGAAAAGGACCTGGGGTCCTATTAGACACCAAGTTAAACATGAGCCAGCAATGTGCCCTTGCAGCAAAGAACACTAGCAGTATCCTGGGCTGTGTTAGGAGGAATGTTTCCAGAAAATAAAGGGAAGTGATTCTTCCCCTCTACTCAGCACTGGTGAGGCCACAACGGGATTACTGGGCTCCCCAGTACAGGAGAGTCATGGACATACTGGAGAGAGTCCAGGGAAGGGGCATGAAGATAACTAAGAGACTGAAGACTTGCCCAGAGCTGGCGATGCTCAGCAGGTTGCTGCTTACATCATCCAGCCAGTGGTTGCCACAGTAACTGCACTTATGGATGAAGGATAGGAGATTCCTGGGGTAATGGAATGACTGCTACCCACCTGGTGTTGTCTCTGTTGCACGGCAGGAAAGCATGATGCAGTTTTCTGAAGATGAGAAAATAAATGCCCTTCGCTACGCTACACCAAGCTGGCCTTCCCATCCGCTCCACCCTCCCACATGCTGCCACAGCTCTACTCTTCACAGCCCTGTGCTCCCTGGCAACTGCACTGCTTCCTCACTCAACCCAAGAAGAAAAAAGGCATTAGACAAGAAGCAATCAGCCTACCCAGGCAGGAGTCATCACTTTTTTCAGTTTCAACAGCAGATGTGCCCTGCAGCCCCACCAAAGCTACCCTAGAAAGAACCAAGGCCTAACTCCCCATGAGGATCACAGACCACTTATTGTCAGTGGTTGAAGGGATGTCTGATGGCCTCAGAAGCCCATCCCATCTAGTTTTCTAGTAAGATCTGCTCACACTCACATTCATTATATGCAGGAGCGATAGTAGCAGGGGAAGCCACACAAAAACAAAGCCTAGCAGATCTAATGGACGCCTACAAATGCTGGTCCATCCAAAGCAGAGGCAGCCCTGTGGACATTTACAGGACAGAGGTCACTTCTGCCTGATGTCCTCACCTACCTGAAGAACCAAGGGAAAGACAGGTAAACCTATTCCCCTTCTGCTCTAAGTCCACCTCTGCGTCATAGCAAAGCCTTCACAGAGAGCTGCACCAGGTGAAAAGAAGCTACCTGGTCACAAGAGATAAGGATCAGCCACCACCTCTGCTGAGCTCTGTTTTCAGTCACATGAAAAAGAAAACCTGCAGTCTCACCATTTGGGATCCAAGGAACAAACTTCAAAGTCTCTTTGGAGAGGGCCCAAACACTCTGACTACGTACTGGATTCCCAGAGTTTCTGTGTGCTGAGCATTCCCAGCTGTGGCCCCAAGTCTCAACAATAGCACCCTGAATTTCAGCCTGATACAAGAAGGACAGCTTTGAAAAAAAAAAATCAGGGTCTGGGTATCTCTAGAGTGGCAGTCCAAGTTAGCAGACACATTAGGTCTCAATCTTGCTCTGCTTTATGATGAAAATGTTGGTCAAGAGCTCATTAAGGGCTTCCAGTCCTCTGGCAATCTAATTGGAGACTGGAACTGGACAAAAGAGAGAGATGGGCATATACAAAGGGAACTGATTAAGATGACAGGCCATCTTCAGAAAACTCTTCGGGTCTTCTTTTATTTTGGAAGGCTGTTTCCTAAGTTATTTTGGAGTGGGATAAAAAAAAAAGGAAAAAAAAAAGGTATTCAGCACCTGGAATTATCCTAGGGACAATAAGATTCATCCAGTTCTATCACGTGAGCTGACACCGCACTAACTTACACTGAGAACAGCTGAGTTATTGAGCTGAACAGCTGATCTCTCCAGCAGGAGATGTGATACTTGGTTACCATTAATAGCAGTTAAAGGGGTCTGACAAACCCGAGGGTTTGGCTCCTGTATGAGGAAGGGGGGCAAAGTACATTTGAGCTCTTCTTACCCAATCTGTTTTGTCCCTCCAGGCTGGGACCACAGCCAAGCCCAGGGAGAGGATGCAGGACATGGCAAGCTAGTGAAGGTCTATAGTCTGGTGAAGGTCACCCAAGGGGTACGGTGACAGCCACCTCCCTGACACTTAAAGCTCAGAGTAGTTGAGAAGGGTCACAGCAAAACCTTACCTGGGCAGCTCTCATCCCCCTACAAGCTACATGCAGGCGACAGAGATGGCTCCTCACCCTGAACCAAGCCCAGCTGGACACCGCTGCGCAGAGCCACATGGATCATCACCCTGGGATCACCCTGGCTAGCAGTGAGCAGCCTTCAGGCCCAGCGCAAGAAGTCATGGTTCTCCAGCAAGGAAATCACCCCTGCTGGGTAACACAAAAGGCAGGACTCCATTGCTCCCCGCTCCAATTCACACCCTGTCCTACACCACAGCCCCATCAGCCACCTCCATCCTCAACCCTGGTTCTGAGACACCAGTGAGACAGCAGCAAACAGCAACTCAAAGACACCATCCACAAGACATTATTCACCCTTCTCATCTACCCAGCAGCACCCCCTTGAGTGAGGAAAAGTCTTGCTGTGTTCTCATCTTTGAAGGCTCAAAGATACCTAGAGCAGTTCCATCTTGATGGAAGCATATGTGAATAAAGGAGGCCACTTCCAGCCTACGCTCACACTTTATTATATACAGAGACACGGTGAGTGTAAGAACATCGACATGGGATGTGGACAGTACGGGAGGCCCAAAGGCACTGCCTCCTGTCCCCTTGGTGCAACCATTCAGCATACTTTATACAAATAATACAATATTTGAACCATAAATAATTTTGAATAAATTAAATCAAGAAATTAAAAAAATGTCAAAAGACAAAGCAGCAAGGAATGATTTTGAGGACTGTGACACATTCACAGCAGTGACAACACCATCACCATCGCACCTGCACGCCAGCAGCTAGAGCACAGACCCCCATCAGCCCTTTTCTCTCACTGTACTATGACAAAATCCAACTGAGGAGGGGGAACCAGGGAGTTGTACAGTTCACTAGTCCTGTGTTGTCATGATCTAGGAGCCCTCTCTCCTTCACAAGCCTCTTCAGAAAGGGTGCTTGAAAACACAGTACAACCGCAGACCCACTGTGCGCAGTCACAGCTTGTGTGTTTGGCACAAAAAAACCCCTCAAACCAGTCTCTTCTGTCCTTCAGATAGACATTGGCACAGCTATTAACTGAATCGGGGCAGGGGGGTTGTGGGGGAAACATCCCTAGGGAATGGGGGAGAAGAGATGATGCAATGCTCCCTTTCACTTGGGGGAGGCAGAGATGCTCTTGTTCATCGCTTCAGAGCTCTGGCATGCTCCTTCCACATGCCCTGGCACTGATGGAGACCAGGTGGGTGATAAAGCCAGCCAGTCCCAGGGAGAGGGTTACCAGAAGGACTGCAAGGATGCAGCTCAGAAGTCAAGAGTTACAAATCAAAGGACAGCAGTAAAAGGCTGCCACTGGTTATCCAAGGGAAAAATACTACTAGAACAGCCAGTCTCTAACTCTTGCAGGGAGGCCACAGACACACTGATCTGACCCCCCTGTCAAGCCTCAAGCACTCCAGCTCTCTCTCAGAGACAATGGGTGCTGACAATGAGGGAGAGAAGGACTCTGTCCATCATGGATAGCTCTCAGCAGAAAGGAGACAACTTGAAACCTGTCTCCTCCTGCCAACCTCCCTCCCATCTGCCCCCAAAGAAGGATGTTGGAATGCGAAGAAACCCATAACTGAGAGAATAGGGCAGTGAGAGAGAAATGGGAACAGATGGAGATCTGGGACGGGGAACCTGACCCCCCTGCCCTCACATGTACAGACTGCTACTCATCCAGGCCTGGTATCAAGTCTGCAATACTGTCCACATAGTAATTGGGCACCAGATCCTTGGCAGCAGCGCTGTCACTGGCCATGTAGGCCTGCGCCTCTTCCAGGCGGGAAACACCTGTCAGGGTGAGAATGGTGGCGAGGCCGCAGTTCTTGCCGAAGAGGATATCTGTCTCCAGCCGGTCTCCTACCATGAGGGTGCGGGATGGGTCGACGCCGAAACGCTCCACGATGCAATCAAACATGTACGTGTTGGGCTTCCCCACCACCAGCGCCTTGCGGCCCGAAGCAGTTTCCACGGCGGCCGTGAGGCTGCCAGTCCCTGCAGGGAGGGAAGGACGAGAGAAAGAGGTAGCCGCGGGCGGCTGAGCACGCCGGGTCCCACCCGAGGGACGGGCAGCCGGGGTGCAGGCAGCGCGGCTCCCGGAGCTGGCGGGGCAGCCCTGCCCGTCCCTGGCGCTCGGGGATCCGCCTCTCCCGG
>VWZF01000981.1:244956-349528 GCA_013396755.1 Sclerurus mexicanus | reverse complement strand
GACATATAATTTCCCCACAGCAGCCACTAGGAAAGAGGATATCTGAGGACACACATCACTGATGCACCAGGAACTGCTGGGAAAAAGGCCCATTTATCTCCTGGAGGAAAGTTATAGCAGGAGTAAATCCTTAGGATAAAGAGAGATTTTCCAGTGTAATATGTCAGTTTGCTACTGACCTGAGGTCAGATGAGCCTGCTCAGGATGTGAACACAGTTTCTTGTCCCATACACACTTGCAATATGTGGCAAAATCTGCTCTCAACCACTGCTTTACAGCTAGAAGTACTGGAGCAGTTTTTGCAAATTAAGATAAACAAAACTCTCAAAGATAAGTACTTTTTCCCAAAAAGCCTTAACTTTCTGCACTGCCAGTTAAAGTGCTTTCTGCAGCTGCCTTGGAAGGCTGTAGGAAGTACTGCCATTTGGGAGCCCTAAGGATTGTGTTCAGCACACAGCTTCAACACAGCCTTCTTAGGACAAGTGTGACAGAGCAGGTCAGAGGGAAGTAAGTGAACATCCATCTGATCATTTCCTTCCTCTGTCAGCAGCCAGGCTGACTGTCTGCTTCAGCTTCCTAGACCTTATGAGAAGAGACAGCTTATAAACCTTCAAAAACCTCACACTTTCTAGACTGCAGAAAAGTTCATTGTATCAAGCATAAGCAAAAAGAAAATATCTGCCCTCCCAGAAAGGGAAAACACCAGAGAAGCAAAAACCAACCAGACTACAGTAACAGCCCTCATGTCCAAGAGCAGGTTTTTGTCTCTACCACATGAACCCATATACATCCTGCAGCCATCCAATTCTTATATTCTCTCTTTTCTTCCCTTTCTTCCCAGTATGGAGTTTACCAAAAAGCAGTTGAACTAGCAATAACAAATAAGATTACAGTGCGTTCTGAGAGTTAGTATTCCACTTCTTGATCCTAAAGTTTAAAATTTGGCCTTTCATGAAGACATGGATAATGCCAATTCCAAAGGACTCCTATCACTTGGATGAATTTTTCATTAGTGTGTGTATGGGTTAAAGAAGCCCGAATCACAGGGCTAGGTTTTTCACTTATCCATTTACGTCAGGTGAATACTGCTTATTTATAGCATTTGGATAACCCAAAGGAACTCTCAAGATCCATGCTTGTATTTGCAACTTAGACAAATTTATCATGTACCATGACACTCACTTACTGTCAGTTTTGCATATATGAACTGCTTTAGTTTTCATAGGGACCATCAACCACATTGTGTTGGATTCTTAGAATAGTGTTGCTAGTTGTAGCAAACTTGACCAGGAGACTGCTGTACATGGAAGAGCTGGTGATCCACACTGTAGTTCACATGGACAGACATGGACCTGCACTGTGCTGTGCTTTGTGTGTCCCATGGCTGAGGAGTCACCTCATCCAACTTATGGCAGCAGAGGAGGCTGCAGGCACTTGACATCAGCCACTGTGCCACCTGCTCATCCTTGTCTTTATCCAAAATTGCAGCCAGAAATTCTCATGAGAGCATCCCTTTTATTTAAAATGATTCCTGGAGCTCTTTTATGAAAATCCTGTAAGGTCTTGAATGACCAAAATGAGGTAACCTTTCCATGGACCATATCTATGTGGTGTACTGTGCCCTCATTGGATGCCTGTGCATTGCCTCTCAGTTCAGGGCTCCCAGCCCTCCCCTTTATAGTTTTATCCCTAACAGATGGCATTTTAAGCAATACTTTGCAGTGTCTGAGTGCATTTCTTAATAAGTTCATAAGAAACTAGCAGCTCCTGGTACAAAAGGCTAAACCAATGTTTTAGTTTTATGAACAAAATTACCATTTGTTGCATATTTTAGCAACGCTTTTTCATATGTAAATGTTACCAAGAGTATCAATTTTATTGTTTAGAAGTCACCTATTTTGGCCATTTCAACTGTAGGAATATTTTGTATGAAAACACTGTAATTAAACTCATCCTTAATCTAGACTGGTAGTTCACCTGAAAATATTTCACAATTCATCGCTTAATTTTTTCCATTCCAAAATTAAAACTGAACTTGTTTCTATGCCACACTGAGAAATTATTGTAGGTGTGCTGTTTTTAAGCAATTTGTGTCAAATTACCAAAGCACTACTACAGCAAGGAAAAAATGCTTTCTGGAAGTGATATCTTGATATTATTAAATTAATTAAATTTTTATTATAACTCAGTTCAGAGTGCATGGAAAATTTTTTGCATCATAAATACCTACTAGGACCACAAAATACAGCTTAAGCAGTTTCTATATTTATCACACAACATTTAAATAATGAAAAAATTAAGTAAAAATTTACATATTTCATTATTAATACTAAAATACTTAAAATTGTACTTATTTATAAATTTTCTGTTTAAAAGAACCCAAACATGCTAGAAATAACTGTATCTAACTCGTGGCATGCACTTTTATTGGAAGCTTCCTGAAATTTTTATTAAAATTTTCCCCTAACCAGACCTGCAATTGCTGATTGTGAAAGAAATATCAAGTTTTATTTTACTGTTTTCCAGATAAGTATCGAATACCAGTTATCACTCCTTTCTGATGAACATTAGTTTGGAGAATGTTTTTCAATAAATCTCATCAAAATTGACTTTTTCTGTACCCAGCTGAATCAAGCACATCTGGATGGAAATCTGGAGACACAGATTATTAATTTTAATTTAATACTCAGGTGAAATAATTCTTATCAATATATGAAAACATTCCTGTCCAAAAATCTCTACAGCATCTGAGATCTGTCCATGTACAGGGAATAATACATTGTCAAGAACATCTACCTAAAAATTTCATTAAGGAATCACTTTTTTGATTTCTTATGATTCCTTTCAGGAATCACTAAAAGATCACTTCTTTTGTTATTACTCCTAAAAAAAAAAAAAAGTAATATTTTGTTTAGAAAACACTAATTAACACTAATAAAGATTTCTTCCTTTTATATTTTCAAAACTCTTTCTCTACATGAACCCAAATTCATCCATACTGATCCACAAACATGCTAGCTGGCAAATCTACTTATATAAAATCTTTATTCATCCCTAGTTTTATTCTGGCAGATAAATTTCTGTAAAAATACTTTTTGTTGTAAATAATTCAGAAAGGATAGTTGTAATGTATAAATAGTTAGCAGGACTTCAAGTTTTCATTATCCTCCACTGTGGTCTTTATTCAGACATCTCTTCTGTAAACACCTACTAAACTACATTCTAACAAGTTCAATGGGAATTAAAATTCTCTCTGTAAAAGGTTGTGGAATGGGAGATGCTTCAAACTCACAGGTTTGGTAAAGCTTTCTTCAATTAATTCTCATCCTCCTGCTCCTTCTGAGCAAGAAGGAAGATGTAGGTCAGCAGCCCACAGTAGTATTTCTAGTAGTATCAGATTCCTGCTAAATTTTTCCTCCTGGAAATACTACAGTGAAAATTACAGACTCACTTTGAGTAAGCAATCTCCAAAGTAACTGCTTTAGGAAAAAGACAACAAGAAGAGAGAAAAAAATAAATTAACTTACTTGCAACCATAGGGCTTAGAACAGAAAATTCAAAGCACCTTTTTCCCTGCACTTCCTTGTAGAATATTTTTATAGACTACAGAATCTCTCTTCATGCAAGGCAGAGGTAGAGTCTTGCTACATGGGCATGGAAACCAGCAGCTAGTGAAAGACTGCTTCTTTTATATACTACAATTTTCATTCTAAGATGATCTTTCTGGTTGGTTCCCTTCGTTCTTATCAAATGATCCACTGCTTGGCTTAATCCCTACCTGTTCAAAAACCTCTTGAAAATGGTGAGAAATGCTGTTACATAAAGTGTGCTCTCACCTTCCCCTAACGCTGAAGGACTTCAGAAATAGATAATTTATCTCTGAAATGTAGATTGCCTCTGGGATTATTTTAATCTAAATTATAAAGTAATTATATATAAATAAATTTATAATTAAATAAGCAATTTTATATAAATTATAAAATAATTACTTTCCCATGACAATTATATTCAGCACATCTGAAACACTTTTCATAAAAATATATCAATATGTTTTCCAAATGTATCTATTGATTCATATGCATTGTGATTAACTAATTTCTAATGATCACACAGAGAACCACAGAATCATAGAATGGTTTGGGTTGAAGGGACCTTAAAGCTCATTTAGTTCCAACTCCCCCACCATGAGCAGAGACACCTTCCACTAGATCAAGGTCCTCAAAGACTCATCCAAGCTGGTCTTGAATGGGGGGCATCCACAACTTTTCTGAGCAACCTGTGCCAGTGTCTCACCCTCTTCACAGTAAAGAATTTCTTCTTGATATCCAATCTAAACCTATTCTCTTTCAGTTTAAAACCATTATCCTTTGTCTTATCGTCTTATCACTACATGCCTTTGTCAAAATTTCCTCTCCAGGCCTCTTATAGGCCCCTTTAGGTATTGGAAGATGCTCAAGGTGTCCCCAGATCCCTCTTTTCCCCATGTTGAACAACCTTAACTTTCACAACCTGTCTTCATAGAAGAGGTGCTCCAGCTCTCTGGTCATCTTCTTGGCCTCCTTTGGACTTGCTCCAGCAGGTACACATCCTTCTTATGTTGGGGACCCAGAGCTGTATGCAGTGCTCTGGGTGGGGTCTCACGAGAGCAGAGTAGAGGGGGAGAATCACCTCCTTCAACCTTCTGGTCACACTGCTTTTGAACCAGCCCAGGGACACAACTGGCTTTCTGGGCTGTCAGTGCACATTGGCGGGTCATGCAGAGCTTCATGTCCACCAACAGCCCTAAGTCCTTCTCCTCAGGGCTTTTTTGAATCCATTCTCCACACAACCTGTATCTGTGTTTGGGATTGCCCTGACCCAGGTTCATGACCTCGCACTTGGCCTTGTTGAACTTCATGAAGTTGACACAGGACCACCTCTCAAGCCTTTCAAGGTCTCTCTGGATGGCATCCTTTCTCTTCAGCGTGTCAACTTCACCACATAGCTTGGTCTTATTGGCAAACTTGCTGAGGATGCATTCAATCCTGCTGTCCAAGCTTGTGGCCAACATTGCCCATACCAATACCTGAGCAACACCATTTTGTCACTGGTCTCCACTTGGACATTGAGCCATTGACCATAATTCGTTGAGTGTGACCATACAGTCAATTTCTTATCCACTGAATGGTCCATCCATCAAATCTCTGTCTGTCTGACTTAAAAACAAGGATATGATGTGGGGCAGTGTCAAACGCCTTGCACAAGTCCAGGTAGATGATGTCAGTCACTCTTCCCTCATCCACCATTTCTGTAACCCGATTGTAGAAGGCCACCAAATTTGTCAGGCACAATTTGCCTTTATTGAAGCCATGCTGCTTGTCACCAATCACCTCCTTATTTTCTATGTGCCTTAAGCATAGTTTTCATGAGGATCTTCTCCAGGTGCTTTCAAGGCACAGAGGTGAGACTGTCTAGCCCATAGTTCACTGAGTCTTCCTTGTTTCACTTTTCAAAAATTTTACGTGTCCCCTTTCCCAGTCACTGGGAGCTTCGCTGGACTGCTACAACTTCTCAAATATGATTGATAGTGGTTTAGCCACTTCCTCTGATAGTTCCCTCAGGACCTGTGGGTGCATCTCATCAGACCCTCTGGACTTGTGCCCCTTCAGATCCCTTCAATGGTCTTGAATCTGATCATCTCCTACCATAGGCAGTCCTTCCTTCCCAGTTCCTCTTTGCCTTCTGCAACTTGGGCAGTATTTCTGGAGTGTTTGCCCATAAGAACAGGTAAAAAAGTCATTGAGTACCTCTGGCTTCTCCATGTCCCAAATAAACAGGCCTTCCATTTTTTTACAGAGAGGACCCACATCTTTCCTAATCTTCCTTTTGTCACCAAAATAGTTATAGAATCTTTTCTTGTTCCCCTTGAGATCATTGGTCGGATTCAATTCTGGCAGGGCTTTTGCCTTCCTAATCCAATTCCTGACTGCTCAGACAATCTATCTGTATGTCTCACAGGCAACCTTGTTTCCACTCTCTGAAGACTCCTTGTTTTGTGTTTGAGTTTGTCCCAGAGCTCCTTGTTTACTCATGTCAGCCTCCTGACATTTTTGCCTGACTTCCTCTTTGTTGGGATCCATCACTCCTGAGCTTGGAAGCTGTGTTCCTTGAATATTAACCAGAGTTCTTGGGCTCCTTTTCCTTCCAGGGCTTTCTCCCAGGGTATTCTATCAAGCACATGCCTAAAGAGGTCAAAGTATGCTCTGCTGAAGTTCAGGGTAGTGAGCTTCCTGTCTGTCCTCCTCCCCCTGCTAAAGTTTCAAACTTTACATTTCATGGTCACTGCAGTTAAGGCTGGCCTCGAGCTATTTTCCCCACTAGCTCCTCCTTGTTGGTGAGAACAAAGTCCAGCACAGCACCTCTCCTCATTCGCTCATCTATCACTTGGAGAAGGAAGTGATCATCAGTGCATTCCAGGAACCACCTGGATTGTTTATGCCCTGCTATGTTGTCTCTCCAACACATACTGGGGTTGTTGAAGACCTCTGTGAATCCCAGGGCTTGTGAACTTGAGACTGCTCCTACCTGTCTGTAGAAGGCCTGACTCCCTCAGTTTTCTTCGTTGGGGCAGCCTGTAGCAAACCACAACTGCAATGTCACCTGTCCCTACCCTCCCTTCAGTCTTGATCTATAAACTCTTGACTGCCTACTAATCCACACTGGGCAGTGATCCATGCACTCCTGCTGGTCAGTGAATTAGAGGATGGCACTCTCTCCCACCTCCTCTGCCTGTCCTTCCTAGATAGCCTGAATCATTCCATTCCACCCCTCCAACCATCTCACCACATCTCTGTGATGCCAATAAGATCATAATTGTGTAGGCGTGTGCACATCTCTAAGTCCTCTTGTTTATTCCTCCTGCTGTTTGTGTTTGCATAGAGGCATTTAAGTTGGGCCCCCTGGTGAAACTGACTGGAGTGGCTGGGACTGCTTTGTGCTGAACTTCAGATGCTCTCATGCTGACCTGTGATCCCTCTTTAGGCTCAGGGAAACTTCTGCTGGCCCTGGAATCTAATTAGTTTGAGTGGGATGAACTGAGGTTCCACTCCCCCATCAAATTTATTTTAAAGCCCTCTTCAACAGTTTACCCATGACCAAACAAACTAGAACAGAAATCCAGTCTCCTGAAGTATAGCCATCTATGACAGAATTAGAGTCAAGCTTTCTAACCCTAATGACAGCACAATGATCACTGAGAGATAGTGCTGCAAGAAGGTTCAGAAAAGCATGAAAATATTCTTCAACAGCATGACAATATCCTTTAATAGCTTCCCCCTCCCTTGACGCTTTTCTGAAAATATGCTGTTCAGTTCTTGATCCAGAAGGCTGAACTTGTATACAGAGAGGAACAAGAAAGTGTCAAGATTGCAGGCCTAAATTCACTCAAACCTTCTGTTTAAAATTTAAATACTGAATTTCATGCTTCTGGGGCATGGCGTTTTAAAAAATGCATAAACCTCTGAAAAACGGTAACATGCCCAGTAATGGATGAAATAATGTGCAAATCCCTGCCACTCTGTATTCTGTCATTTCCTTCTCTCTAAATAAGAATGTGGGTTATGTACCAAGGAAATGTAAAATAATAAATGCATATGAATAAATAAACTAAAGCTGATTAAACTGGAAATATACACTTAGCTTTCATTCCGTTCTGTGTTGCTTTACTTCCCTCCCTCTTCTTCCTATTTCCCTTCATTATTTTGTTTATTCTTTCTCAGTTTTCATTTTTCTTTCATATAGATAGCATGTTCCCTCTTTCCATGCATAATTTTCACATTGTCATGCCCTTTATGCCAGCAACATCAGCCTCCTTACTACACCAAAGAGTTACATCATCATTCTTGATTTATCCTCTTAAACAACTCTCACTATATCTGAGTAACAGAAACAGGTCTCTTTAGTCAGAGGTCACATGGCATGACAAAGCCTGTGTTTATACATTTAAACTCTCCTTCTTCTCAAATACAGTGGTGACTATATTTTGGAATATAAAGTGTATTGATGGCAAAGTGGTAGGCAAAGCCCTGACTAGAATTCCAGTATCTTTCTGCACATTGCCTTTCTAACCCAAGATACATGCCACACTCTGCTCACCTCTGCTTCATGTGCAATACTTCACACACTGACAAAAAAAAAGGTTATTGTGTCCTATCCCTTCTGCCTAAATCCTTTAGCCACCATGGACAGTGCTAGGTGTTTCTGTATGTCTCCTGCAGCTTCTACCGCAGTCCAAAATTCAGTGCCTCCTGGCACCTCTCCTGCTCCCACTTCCACTGCTTATGTGCCAGTCTTTGACATCCTCTGAAGCCACTTTTAGCCCAGGTTTAATAGAGTGTAACACAAGCATAGCATATAACTACTTATGACATTCTTAATTTACAAACCTTTTATTGCAAACCTTTGTAATTAACCCTCAAAGAAAGCCAGGATTTCAGCCACATGCATAGGGAAGAAGATGCTGCAGCAGGGCTTGCTGGTGTACATAGCAGCAAACCATTTAACAGGATAATGCTGGATGATTTGGCCAGAGGAAGGACATCAAATAGGCAGAACCTTTGCTAACACGACCCATGCCATTCTCCAGACTGTGAGTGGAGATTGCTTTGGGAAGTCTGGCTGGCCTGGACCAGGACCATGCTGGGGATTATGCCAGCAATATAACAGTATTGGACGACTGTGTGCCAGTGTTCAAAAATATGCTGTGGTTTGCTTTAGTTTGTAAGAACAGACTTTTACACTTGACTCATGAATTGCTTAGAGAGTGAATGAAGTGCTCTCAATTTAGGCCATGTCCTGAACTAGTGGAATTCATGGGGTTTTAGAAAAGAATATCAAAAAGTGGAGGAGTTTTTTTTGAGTCACACATGGATTTGGATATCTTATTAACTTTAATTAGACATCTGAGTCTCTTAAGTGGTTTTGAAAATCAAAGCAAATTTCTTCAGTTTGGCACTAGAGATCAGTTCCCATTCCTCAATTCCACGTATTGTGTTTATATGTAAATGAGAAGTTTTCAAAGAAAAGTTTCCATGATGCTTTAATTATGGAAAAATATGAAATCTGTCATCCTCTCCCCCTGCAGTCAAAGTCTAATTCTTCTTTCCCCCTCAGTTTTCTTCCCATTTTTAAATTATTTTTATGTATTTACTGGAAAAATATTGGAAACTGAAAATTTGATTTTTTTATTTTACCAGACCATCAGCTTGTTAATGCAGTTATCTGTGAAGTCTCATGCATTATTATGACAGTTGTATGTTAGACATGATCCATTGTGAACCAACATTAAAGAGGTAACCAGATCCTATGTATGTTCTTTTTCGCTTCTACATCTTTATTCAATATACTAGGCAGTGTCTGTTGCTCTTCACCTTTGCCTGGATCAGATCAAATGTCTGTCTTTAGTCAGCTGGTGAGTCAGCCTTCAAGGAACCAGAGCTTACTCCTTACAAGACCAGTCTGGTGGAACATGTCTAACCAGTAGTTTGCTCTAACAAGAGCATAGATCAAAGAAGTGTTATGCAGAATACATTTTGATGCATCAAGAGTGAAATTCCAAGAAATGGCATTTTTCATGTAAGACATTGATGTCATGCAAGTGTGTCAGTATTCAAGAGATCTACACTAAAATTCCCACTGAACCCCAGGTTGAGGCTTTCCTTCATTTCATTTATGTCTGGCATCAATTCACTGCCTTCTTTAATCTAATCCCAGCTAATTTCTGAAGGGGTTTACTTCTTTGCTGTTCCAGATACATGCAAGTCTTTTTTCAGGTTGCTTACTTCAGAGTGTCAGTATCTTGGTTTAGCAGAGAACTGAACTCCTATCATTGCCTACACTGATATGTGCTACCAAGACAGACATACATCTGCTTGAGATACAGTTTCTAGACAGAGCTGTCTCTCTGATTTCAGACAAGAATATTTCTTTTCCCCATTTCCCTTCAATAGCTCAGTCACTGTAAAATCCTGCCCCAGAAGTTCTAATCCTGATGAGAAGAACTGCTTTCTGGTCTGCCAATATTTACGGTCATAATATTTGCTTACTTCAGACAGCTAAAAGGCTGTGAGTAAGAGGGATATTAAATGCAAGAACTGAGCTGTGAAAATGTGGTTACAGAACACAGCAGACACTGTAGATCTTCTGCCACACTTAAGACCATTCTAAAGATGCATTAATAGCTCAACAAGGGTTTGTCCCAAGTCTTTCTGTATCCCCACTGCAAAGTGCTAGCTTGCATACAGATGCATGTAATACATGCACCCACTTACTTTATGTCTACAGAGCAGGCCTGAAGACATCCCTCACAAACAGTAGGATAAAATTACATTGAGTTATCCCATGTGTTGCACACATGTATAGCACAGGAGTATGTGGTCATAGATACCACATGCTACATTTAGTGTATGCCATGTTGTATGAAACAGTCCACCGAACCACATGGCAAGAAAGGTGATCACTGTCAAAAGACAGAAGGGATTCTGAAATATAGACTAAGGTGACCAATTATTTGCCACACAAAGGGTTCTTCCTGAGTGTTTCATTTTTTTTTTTTGTAATGCTCTTTCCGTTTCCATTATTTGCAGTAGATGTTGAAATATTGCAGAAGGAACATGTTCTTTTTACTTTATGAAACTCTGTTAGTAGTTTATCAAAAGGCAAAGTGACAGGAATAGCTACATTCCAGGAATCACTTTTAGATTCTGAGCAATGTGCATTTGTTTTTTTTTGTAAAATAAATTTGAACTTTTACGGTAGTTCACTAAAAAGGATTAATTAATAGTCTAAATTTAGGTTTTAACATGATGACTGCATAATGCAATGCATTCACTTAAATGCAAGAACAGAATTTATGATGCACATAGTTCTAGAGGCTGTATGAAATGGAGACTACTCCCCCAAGAGTATAGGGAAAATCATAACATGAATGGGAAAGGGAGTGCAAACACATATTCAATGTTACCTCAAATGCAGGGGCAAAATCTTCCACAAACCACTGGAGGAGCAGTTCTTATTGGTTCTGAAAAAGAAGTCAAGATTTCCTTATGCTGGAGAAGTCAGATAGAACATGGTTGAGACTTTTGATTAGGAAGAAAGAAAATGCAGATGGTATGCTTAGGAGAAGTCCTATGTACTCATCTTACTTTAATGGTATGTTAAGCAAAGACTAGAATATGGCTTTGAAGAACAAAGGCTCCAGTCACCCTTTTGATTTGTGAAGGCCCAAGAGTGAAGAAATGATACATAAATTAAATAAATGTCTCTGTGTATATACATATGTCTAGCAAAGATTTGAAATCTGAAACTTATTCTAAAAAGGGAAGTGAAAAGAATGTGTTATTTACTGCCAAAAAGTTAAGAAAATAAGAAATAGTTTGCTAAGGTGATGTGGAGCTTAAGACAGATTGGGAAGTGGGAAAGAAGGGATAGAAGGATGAACTTTGGGCCACAAGGCAGAGTGGAGGGTGGCAACATGGATTATGAGCTCCCAAAAAAATCATGAGAAGGACAAATTAAGTTATTGAACTGTCACACACGTAAAGAGGCAGAGGAAAGACATCCACACAAAATGGATGCTTCTTCCCAGGCAGGAGGAGCAATATGTGTTCAAGAAGCTCAGAAAAAAACATTCCTTTTTGTACTGTAGCATACTGAGTTTCAGGTAAGTACCACTCAAAAGCTACCAGCAGCTGATTTATGAGGCTAAGACCCATATGTGGCAGTGCAATTTTGGCATTACAGCCACCTCTTTTCTAATCCTCTTGAAGCTCTTTTTCTGTTTCTTTTATCAGAAAATGTCAACTGGTAGAATTATGCAAATACATTTTCCACAGCACTTCTCGTATCCTCAACTCACTCTGGAAGTCTGTCTGTAAGACACAGTGGAAAGATGCCTAAATTGTCTTTATATAGGAAAGTGGTTCATAATGTCTGAACTAATTCACTGACAGGCAGGCTGTGTCTGTGTATGGGCATGTTGCAAGCCTACCCTGAGACGGAATCATGGATTGGGTTGGAAGTGACCTTTAAAGATCACTGTATTGAGTTTGTGTGGTGAGGTTTTGGGGAGAAGGACATGGAGGGGGCCACAGGGAGGTGGTGGCTTCTTTGAGAAGCAGCTAGAAGCTTCCCCTACATTCGGCAGGGTTGATGCCAGCCCATTCCAGGATGGACCCACCACTGTACAAGGTTGAGTCAGTCAGAGGTGGTAATATCACCTCTGTCATAATATACTTAAGAAGAGGGGAAAAAAGGTATTGCACAGATGTAATTGCTGCCAGAGAAGAGAGGAGTGAGAATATGTGAGATGAACAACTCTTCAGACACCAAGATCAGTGAAGAAGGAGGGGGCGGAGGTGCTCCAGGTCCCAGAGAGGAGATTCCTCTGCAGCCCATGGTGAAGACCACGGTGAAGCAGGTTGCCCACCTGCATCCCATGATGGTCCAGTGTGGTGCAGATATCCACCCGCAACCCATGGAGGAGCCTCATGTCGGAGCAGGTGTATGCCCAAAAGGAGGCTGTGAACCTATGGGAACCCATGCCAGAATGCGCTCCTGCAGGGACTTGCAAACTCATGGAGAGATGAGCCCACACTGGAGCAGGCTTACAGGTAGGACTTGTGACCATATGAGGGACCCACACTGGAGAAGTCTGGAAGGACTGCACCTTGTGAAAGGGACCTGAAGGTTAATGAAGACCTGCAGCCTGTGGGAAGGACTCACAATGGGGACGTTCATGGAGGACTATTTCCTGTGGGAGAGTCCCCACGCTGGAGCAGGGGAAGGACTCCTCTCTCTGTGGAGGAAGTAGCAGCAGAAACATGTGATGAACCGATTATAACCCCCATTCCCTGCCTCCCTGCACTCCTGTGGGGAGCCTGGAAAGGAGGCAGAGGTGGGAGGTAGGGGGAAAAGTGTTTTTAAGATTTGTTTTACTTCTCATAACTTGCTCTAATTTTATTGGGTAATAAATTGAATTCATTTACCCAAGTTGAGTCTGCTTTGCTTGTGATGGTAATTGACGAGTGAACTCTCTCCATCCATATCTCAACTCATGAGCCTTTTGTTATATTTTCTCTCTCCTGTCCAGTTGCAAAGGGGAGTAATAGAGCAGCTTTTGTGGTTACCTGGCATTCATCCAGGGTCAACCCACCACAGTCATCTAGATCCAAGCCCTCTGCCATGGGCAGGAACACCTTCCACTAAATCAAGTTGCTCAAAATGCCATTCAACCTGGCCTTGACCACTTACAGGAATGGAAAAAGCCAGGCAGGAGGCTGGAGAGAAGCAGAAGGGAAAGAAAAAAAAACGAAACACCCCAAACCCAACAACAAATAACAAAAAAAAAACACCCAACATGAGAACTTGTCTTCTCACATTCATTCGTGTACCAGCTGTCTTCTCACTCTTGATTTTCTATTTTTCAAATAGAAAGTCAAAATACCTAAATGGATAGAAGTTAATAGTGAAAAATGAAGGTCAACAAATCAGTTTTAGACATACCAAGAAAGGAAGAGATTTCCTCAGCTAACTGTTCCTTTTATATTTGGATCTCTATTTAAGAATTGACGCACTAATTTAAATACTACAGAAGTCCCAGAATTACTAGGTAGGCTCACAGATGGTTGCTGAACAGTTTTAGAAGGCTTACAACTCTTGCTCTGTAGGCACATCTCTACTGCCTAGTTTTTGGGTTTGCTGCCTAATTACACTAGCAACAAACGCTTGAAAATCTTGCTTGAAGTGCTGCAAACAAATAGTCTTTCGAACAGACAGATTTGCTCTAGAGATCCATTGAAATGTTGTATGGAAACATATTTTGTTTTGAACTCTGTGACAATCCTGATGGCTCAGAAACTTGGAAGGACATCTTTGTATTCTGAACCTGAAGTTCGATATCTGTTTTATCACTAAATGATAACTGCTGACCATATTATTCACTGCTGGTGGATTTAAAATATACTTTCCAACTCCAGAGAGACTTCAAACTGCTGGACAAGTTGTCAGTGAATGACAGACTTCAGCAGTAAGCAATAAGAGGCTAGTGGGGGGAGGAGGGAAGGGGATGTTGGTCTGGGGATTTCAATGGTAACAGCATGAACCAAATTTAGAAAACTAATGTTAACAGGCAGCACTACCCACATTTAAGAAAGTTATTCCTAAATATTTCAAAAATACTTCAAAAATGGAAAAGCAAGTTTCCTGAATATTGATAGTGTCTGATTTATAACAGATGCTGCAAAAACTTCAAAAATTGAACGGTGTCATGATTTTGTTTCTCATCAGAGCGCTTATTACAGATTAGTCCTGGGTAGGAACTGAGCAACTTTATTCAAAGAGGATTTTATATTTAAGGTAAAGAAAGCTCAATTTTTATGCTCCTTCAAAAAGGCAGAAGGCATTGAATAACAGTGTTTAACCACGTAACTTAAATGATGCCTCACACTTGGGTCTAAGTTTAAGAGAGATTGGGAATTTGGTCCACTGTTGCAGCTTTTCTGTAATCTGTTGGAGAGAGAAAGACAGCTCCAGCTGGCTATTTACAATAATCTTGAGTGGATTCTGAATTCAGCAGACTCTTGGAAAGTCCTCGCCCTGTCTGCATCCTCCTAAATGGGGACAGTGAGACACTGGCTTGCAAATGATGGTCAACAGATGAGTAGAATGATTACCTGCCTTTGTTTATAAAAAATAGCACTGTAGATAGTAGAGTTTATGGACTCCAGAGAACAAGGAGCTTTGTGTGTTCTTTAGAACATGTAACTACTGTACTTCCTTCAACCATTGCCAACCCTCACTCCCAAATTGACCAGGATTAGTCCTCCCACATTCCAGAGTGATGCACACTCTTTGTGTAAAGGCACTAAGTGGTTTGCTGTGGGTCTCAGATTACATCTTGTTATGACATAATGTTTTTCATAGTTTTATGCATTTAGCTTTTTTCATTGCTTTATCATGTACTTAAAAACAAAGAAACCCAAAAGCTGTAAATATTATATTCCCATAATGCACAGTAACTGCACACTGTTGTATACAGTACTGTACACTACATGTAATAAATACACAATATAAACCAGACTGTTGAACATACAGAATGACATTTTCACTTTATGTGTGGTAACTGAGAGCCCTACACAAGGAATTTGCATTATTAGAGAAATCTTTTCCATTGATAATATATGTGAAACTAGAAGTGTGATATGATCTCCTAGTTCCTCTGCAGAGGAACCAACCTTCTTTATCACATATTGTTAGAAATATTGAAATGCAAAAAGCTAATCCTCAATGACATAATGAGCATCTTTAGTGTGTGTGTGGGGTGGGGAGATCACCTTTAAATCTGTATTAGAAGTGCCTAAATCAATGCAAAGGTTTTTGTTTGTTTGTTTGGGGAGGTGTCTGTAATTTTCTTCCATTTTTCTCTGTGAATTTATAAGCATATGCCCTGTGTACTACAGTAGAAGAGCTCTATAAAATGAGATTTAGCCCTTATGGTAGTATGAGGTGTGCTAGCACCAGGATGCAACCAAACCTCTGCATGAATGCACATGCATCCATGTGAGAGGCACTAAATATAGTATACCCTGCTTTCACACACAATCCTTCAGCAGTAAAGAGGTAGAACATGTTGCCAAGTCAAAATTAAGTTTGAAACAGGCTGAAACATTAGAAGTTTTTGAAGTTTTTTTTTCTCTGTGTGACTTTTCATACAGTGTATCAGATCACTTTAAGCACCCAGTTAGGAGTGTTTAGGATAACTGTTAATAAAATATTTAGAAAATATCACAAGTCAAATTCTAAAGTGGTTTGATTGGGGTTTTTTTGTTTGGTTGGTTGGTTTGGTTTGATTTGATTTATTTTTTTTGTGAATCTGGACATCAAGCCTCAGCTCCAGAAAAACAAATAAATGGAACATGAGGATGGCCAAGGAGGAGCAGGATCATTTCCCTACATGCAAGCTGAGTAGCACAAGATTTGTTCCAGTCTGTCATCCTTACAAATCCCAGCTTCCCTAAGGCTATAGTCAAACACTGTTTGGTCTAACTTCAGTGCACCTGAATTTCCTGGCCAAGTTACATGCACATGCTGCAGGGGCCTCAGGGTCTAGTCAAAATCAGTGTTTGCACATAGTTAAAAAAATCCTGCATCTCTAATTCACCTCAGAATGGAAGATTCCATAATTGGTCCATTCATCTTTCCTTCATTTCCTCACACTCTAGCAATACCCTGGTTGCTTTAACCCTTTCACCTCCTACTCTGTTTTCAATGCACGCACTCAAATGCAGGTTCCTGTTTTGTCTTCCAGCTCAATTGAAAAGAACTCCCACAAAAGTGCATGTTCAATTCAGGTTCATTCATTTTAGCCTAAAAGCAACATTTAATTTTGTCAGCACTATAGGATCCAGTTCCTAAAATGTGAAATTTTCCACTCATTCAGAAAACTCCAACTGCCAGTGCTTCTGTTAGCTTTGTTCTTTATGGCAAGCCTATCAGACATGGGCTGGCCTCACCAAAACACCACAGCTGTGATAGACAAGACATGAAGAAGCTGTTAGGTACAGCTCATCTGTGGGGAAGCAGTTTGTTGCAATACTAATTAGTTGCAGAGAGTTTTTCCAGACAATTCAAGAGTCATTTAACCTCCTAAAGCATTTCAATTACATATATAAACAGACCAATAAATTGGGTTTTTTTCTTTCTTAATTCTAGAAAATGCACACCCACAAACATCAAAACATTTGTTTTTATGGGGCAGATTACAAAGCCATTTTATATACTGTTCTGCACTTAATTAAAGCATTAAAAAAATCAGCAATTGCAAACACAGATCCTCATAAAATTCTCATAAGATCTGGAATTTGGCATTATTAGTTTGTCAGTGTGTTACAGATTTTAACATAAAAAAAATTCTACAGATTTTAATGTGCAGAAATGTTGCTGTTACCTTTGTAAGAATTCTTCAGAGTTCCAGATTTCTGCAAGGACTATCAGAAATATTGATCTATGTAGTTTCTACATCCATTAGATCAGGGCAGTACATGCCCTGAAAGCTGACCAAATTCATCATTACAGCAGAACCAACTGATGTCGGAACAAAAAGTTTTTCTAACTTAAAAAATACTTTCACCTGAAGTTCAAGAACTGAAATGGATCCAGAAAGAAAAATGAACAAAAAGTTTGTAGAGAATAAAAGAGCAAACTGACTGATTTCTACATGATTGTGAACTGTTTTATAGTATAATCATTTGTACATTATTGAAACAACATACAATTGCATATTTAAATAATTCATACTTTAATTCTGGTGCTGTACAATAAAGCAGCTAGACACAAAATCACAAACACAGGAAGAGATTAAAAAGGAGGACAATATTATTAAAAGATAAAGTTTTGTGATATTTGTAAGAATCAGGTCATGGCTGACTTTTTTCCAACTCTTGCAAATATTTTCACTTCAATAACTTTGATCATGTATCTCTTGCTTTAAATGAAGCATTGAATGATGACAACAGGAGGGTGAGACAGTACCTGTCTTAGGTCAGCATGCTAAAATGCTCATGGAAGCACCTCTTTCTCTCCATCTTAGCTCAGTGAAGTGCAGGGAACAGTTCTTGTAATAGGAGAATTCCTAATGAAATTTATAGCATACAATATTTAAGCCATCAAAGCACATTTTGTTGCTATAGTAACAATAATCCTCCACAAACAATATGTAAAGAAATTTGTCTAAAATAATACATTCTGTGTTCATTCTAGACATTGACAGACAATCTTCTCAATCTTCTTGCCCTTTTGTTTAGAAGAGTTTTGTTTTAATTTTTTAAAGGAGCATCTCCTTTAGAGGGCAACAACTGCTTATCTTGCTATAAAATCACTTTTGACACTGTGTGTTCCCTCAACTTGTTAATGAAATTCAGCAATAATGTGGACAGAGAGCATATCAGAACTTGAAAGAAACTGTGTGTGACTTATGTCAGCTATCCAATGTCCAGAGACTCTATCACTGTTTCTAATGTTCATTTCAGTATTGCAGGTTATAATGGTGTATTGAGGAAAAATATGGAAAGCATCAAGAGCAAATGACTATATTTCATCAAGTAGAGTTGGCATTTTCTCAGAAGTATAAGAGAAAGGAAGGCTTTGCTCTGGTCATAGAGGGTTGGGTTAGAGATTGGCTAGCAGACTAAAAACTCATAAATCCTTGGGCCCTGATGGGATGCACCCACAGGTGCCAAAGGAGCTGGCAGATGTTGCCACTCTGCCACTCTGCATCATCCTTAAAAAAAATCATGGAGAACAGGAGAGTTGTCTGATGGTTAAAGGAAGCCCAATGTTACTCCTTTCTTCAAAAAGGGCAAGAATGAGGACCTGGGAAACTACCAACTGGCCAGCCAGCCTCACCTCCATCCCTGAAAAGGTGATGGAACAGGTCAATCTGGATGCCATCTACAAGCATATAGAAGTAAAACAGGTCATCAGGAGGAGTCAGAATTCACTAACAGGAAATCATGCTTGACCAATTTAATGGCCTTCTATGACAGCATGTCAGGATGAGTCAATGAGGGGAGAGCAGTGGATATTATCTACCTCAACTTCAGAATGATTTTGACACTGTGTCACATAATGTTCTCATAGGTAAGTTCAGGAAATATGGGTTAGATGAATGGACAATGAGATGAAGCCAGAACTGGCTGAATTGCAGAGCTCAGAGCATCATGATCAGTGGAGTAGAATCCAGCTGAAGGCCTGTATTCAGTGGTATTTCCCAGAGATCAATACTGGGCCCAGCCTTATTCAATGTTTATCAATGATCAGGATGAAGGCATAGAATGTGCCCTCAGCAGTTTGCTGATGATATGAAATGGAGGGGGAGTGTCAGACACATCTGAAGGCTGCACTGCCATTCAGGAGGGCTTCAGTAGGCTGGAAAGTTGGGTCAAGAGAAACATAATGAGATTCAACAAGGGCAAGTGTAGGGTCCTGCTCCTGGGGAGAAATAACCCTGAGTATCAGTACAGGGTGAGGGCTGACCTCCTGGACAGCAGTTCTGCCAAGAAGGACCTGGAGTATTGCTGGATGACAAGCTGACCAGGAGCCAGCAGTGTGTCCCTGCAGTCAGGAGGGCCAACGGGATCCTGGGCTCCAGCACTGGGCTCCTCAGTGCAAGAAAGACAAGGAGCTACAGCAGAGGGTCAAGTGGAGAGTCACAGAGATGATTGGCATCTGGAACATCTTATGAGGAGAGACTGTTGGAGCTGGGCCTGTTTAGTCTAGAGAAGAGAAGACTTAGACAGGTTCTCATTAAAACGTATAAATCCCTCAAAGGCAAGTGCCATAAGGATGGTGCCAGAATTTTTCATGATGCCGAGCGCCAGGACGAGGAGCAATGTCCATAAACTAAAACACAAGAATTTTCACCTCAACATGAAGATGAACTTGACAATGAGAGTGGCTGAGCACTGGAACAGGTTGCCCAGGGAGGTCATGGAGTCTCCCTCTCTGGAGACATTCAAAAGTCACCTGAGCGCATTCTTGTGTGACCTGTGCTATGTGACTCTGCCTTGGCAGTGGGTTGGACTGGATAATCTCCAGAGGTCCCTTCCAACCCTAACAATTCTGTGATTCTAAATAAATATGCATCTAGTGGGGATGCTCATAGGGTTGTATGATGAAAAAAGTTCAGATACCACTGCCATAGACTGCACATATTTTCAAATGCTAAATAGCACACCAATGTTTTGAAGTGACCCAACATGATTCAGAGGCAAATAGAAGAAAAGATTCTTGTAGTTGCGCACTGCTTCCACTTGTCTGATAGGACTATTCTTTGTACAAGCAGTCCTAGGTAGCTTTTGGGGCTACTTAAAAGCAACAGACAAAACTAGGTGGACTCATTTAATCTGAAAGATGTGTTTATTACTATGAAATGTCTTTTCTGCACACGTTCAATATAAAATCTTCAAGGATGCAAAGTTTTGAGGGTTTAAGAGGATCTCAGAGTCAATGCAGGATGTTTAAAATCTACCTGCCTAATAGTGAAAATTCCCAAGTCAACATAAACTGGTTACAGAACATATACTTGAGACAGTAAACAGTGGCAATAGTTGGTGTATTTCTGTTTAGATAAATAGTTATATAATTCCACGTTTCACTAATGTCTATTCTTGATTGAACACAGTTTTGCCATTGATAAACAGGTAACTACTTAGGGAAATCTGATTCTGAACTTTTATCTTATTTGAGGGCAAGGCCTTGAATTGAAAGGAAAGCAGTGTGAAGAAAAGGTAGTAGAACTGGATAACTTTTTCCACAAGGATTAAAACTTCTTGAAGAGGGAACTTTGGAGGAACAGAGATGTTTTAAGAAATCAGATCAAACATTGCAAATATTCTGGGACAAAATTTCTAATATGCCAATTGATTTCATCACATCTTCTGCAATTCTTTGCTGTCTTCCGTAGGTCATTTTGAAGCCCTTCTCTTAGCCTATCATTTCAAAATAATGGCTTTTATTTCAAAATTGTCTGACAATTTAAAAGAATAGAAATTTTTTCAAAAAATAAATAATTTGTATATCTTATACCAAAAAGGAATTATTTTTAATATACCCATGCACGTCTAGGTTCATATTATTAAACTTGTGGGTAGTTCAGCCTGAACCCTATCAAAAATTTCCTGCAAATTCTCTACATGGCCACAATCACTCACCTCTACTATCTACTAAAAAGCCCCTCGTTTAATAATTGTTCAGAAAAACTAAATGAACTATAAATAAAATTCAGCAGTTATTTTGCGATGGATGATATTCACCCACAAACTTGTTTGAGTGGTCTTATGGGATTCCAAAGGATCCTTCTCAATGAATAGCTGGTTCACGTTGTGATTAATAATTGCAGAAATGAACTCATTTTATATGGGTCTTGAACAAATTCCTGAACAAAAAATTAAGCTCTGGAGAAGTTCACAAGAAACAAGCTTCAAAAAATGGAAAAAGTGCAATTCTTACTGTCAAATGAAATATCTTTTGCCTTTTCTTGTCTTTGACCATTAAAATACCTTGGATTTTCATAGTTTCATAGCACAAATGAATACCAGTCTCAGGATAAATGACCCCCATCAACATAATAGAATTTATGGAAGTCTCAGATGGGCCCTTGAAGAAAATTTTTCTGCAAATGTAGTGCCTTTGAGAAAAACAATTGCACCCTGAGGCAACTTTAGCTACTCTCTTTTACCTGAAGGGCTCCCTGGAAATCTTCCCTTTCAACAATCTATCATAACCCATGCATAGATGAAACTCTCAAAAAGATTTTAGCAATTTTTCTTTCTGTATGGGTCAGTACACTTGTGTGTGTGTGTTTTGCATAAAGCATCTTAGTAATTGTTATTAGCATAATTGTTTAAATATTTATTGGGTTAGGTGTAGTTCCAGAGTTCTTAGCTTGGTCTAAACATTATTAACCACAGTCCTCAGTACAAGTTTGACCTACAAAGCAGACTGGGGGAAAAGAAAATTTGACATATCCAGTATTATAAATATTTTAACTATACGAGGTATTAATGTTTTAACACATGCTCTAATGCTGGTCTTTTCACACAGACAAGAGCTATTTTGCATCTCATATGTACATCTCAAGACCTTAATGGTCTCAGGTGGACACCCTATGGAAGAAGGGCTTATATTACTCTGTAGCTTTTGCTATTACTTAAGTTCAGAAAGGGGAGAGAAGTCAAATGTCAGGGAAAAGAGGGCTTCAGTCTTCTGTCAGCAAGGTACTTATCCATAAGGAAGTAGAAACAGCCTGAAACCCTCCAAAAGGCACAGCAACATATCCAGTTTTGTGGAGGCTTCTGGTTCTCTGGTGTAGAAGGAGGTGCGGAAGGGCCTACAGAATGCAGCTGGATCTCTGGGGCTTGAAATCTCATTATCCCCACAGAGTATTAACAGTAAATATTGTATGTCTGTGTAAATTGCAAATAAAAATTGTTGGAAATAACAAAGCACAGGTTTTCCATGCATATTCATGGAAACCAAGTATACTTCCAAGGTAAACAAAGATTATAGTCAGAGTATATAAGCGATTACAGGGCTGAAGTCGGACCCTAAATGTCCACTTTGATTTTCGTTTTTTTGATTAAGTGATATGACAGAGATGGCATTCTGTGTAATTAGCAGTCTGTTGCAAGACATTAAGGGTGAGATTTTTAAGGAGTTTTCAACTGGATAAAAATAACTTCAAAATGCATTCTTACAAATACTTCTTGCCATCAGTTGCTAATTCATTAAATAGATCTAAGTACCCATTGATAAAAATAGAGAAAGAAAGGCATTTCAGAAGGTGATGAAGGAGGAGGTGGTAGTGGAGGTGAGAAGATCATGCTGTTTCCTTTGCTTATATTGTATAAGAACACATAAGAAAAGCTAAAATCTATGAAAGTATAGGGTAGGTCAGGAGGTCATGCTGCAGTGTGATAATCCTGAACCACTTGTCATCCCAGATTTCCCAAAGACCTTCTTGTTTTGGCCTATCATCAACTCAGATGTGGTATCCTTTGATTGTGATTTAGTTCTCCAAAATCACAAAGATTTTACCTTATTTTTCCAATCGATATCCATTGGAATTGTATCTAAGCAATATTAAAAGTTAAAGGTATATCCAAAGTCACAGTCTTTAAGAAATACAACAAAATAATACCTGAATCACAGTCTGAAAAGTCCTCAGAAATGGTCTAGTTAATCAATATGGAATTCCAAGGCCAGGTTGTGTAGGAAAACCAGAAAATTGGTGGAAAAACAGACACATTAAAATAAATTCACTAAATTACGTTACTACTCCCACTTACTTATTTGTCAACAAGTTTTATTCAATATGGCTCATTATTTTCCATCAATGAAATTATTTTTATTTGAAAATAAGATACTTGTTTCAGCTTTTTCTGTTGTAACTACAAAGTATACTCTTCTCATGGAGCCTTCTGGATTATTTTAAATAACATTATGAACATATATGTAAATATTATATGATTTTTATGCATTCCCTACTAAAATAATGCAAATTCTCAAAGTGACCTTTACACGTTGCATGAGATACTCAGATTTTAATTCTAAGATAAAGTAAACCATAGAAACAGCATTGTTCTATAGAAAAAGATAAATCATGGTCTTAAACATTTGCCTTTAATCCTAGGTAAAACACTGCAGCTGAGGAAAAACAGGCAGGCACAATTTAATTCTTCTCAGTCAGGAGAAAAATGCCAGACTAATCTACAGACATAATCTGAATCCTGAGGCAGTGCAGAAGAGTGGCATCTAATTTAAACTTTAAATCTATGAAATATGTTTTATTACTCCTTTTTGATCATTTAATTAATAATTTGCTAATCAGCCAGTTCAGATTGACTCAACTTCACTCCAAGCATTACCTTGAAAAGTGGAGAAAAATGCTATGCTTCCATTCCACAATGAGCCCTTCATTTTGTCACTGACCAGGGTCCAAGCCTTCGACATCAAAGTTCAACAAACACAAATAATGTGATGTTGATAGATTGCATGAAATTGAATAAGTTAAATGGGCTAGAAAAGAAACGATTTATAGTTTGCCTTTCCAAAAATCTCCTTGACCCATGACTTCTCTCTAACTGAGCCACTAATGCTGACTATGCCCCTTCCTATGAAAAAAAAAGAAAGAAGCAAACAAATGCATTTCTTAAAATTACTTTTAATTGTATCTTTCTTGAAGAGCAATACACAGTTACTTTTCTTCTACACACTCACAAGACACTTCGTCATAAATGGTGTATCAAAAATTACCAATAGCCTTGCTTGATCACTGCAGAAAGATGCAATAGAGTTCATGCTGCAGCAATAGTAAGATAAAATACTTGGGTTTGTCTAGCCTTATAAAGTAGAGGAGTGTGATTCAAAAAAATTACGTTACTAAGATGCCCACAGATTTTGCATTATGTCTCTGGTGATTAAACACATAGTATGCATCATATTATCAACAAAATTGAGTGTCTATACATATTAGATAACTGTTTACACGCATACATGAGAATTTTGTAAAAAAAACAAGCTTTTTTCAGAAAATATTTCTCTAGTGTAGGTATCAAATCTCTTCAGTGTTCCTTATACCAGATTATTTTTTAAAATTTAACAATATTTTTAACATTTAGGCCCTAGAACCTTCATGCCTTTGCATGATAATCTGAAGAAAAATAGGAAAAACCCAGGCACACTTGCACAAAGACAAGCAGGTACAATTTCAAAACTACAGCTAAATTAAGGATTATATTACATCACCAGTTAAACCAATGCAGGAATCCAAGATGATTTAAGTGTTCTATTATGCAAAATTGTACCCATTATAAAAGAGAAATCAAAGACTGTTGCTAACATGGTTAGGCTATGGTTCTGTAGAGTCAGAAAATAGTGATGCATGATCAGTTTTCAAATGGTAATTTAACAGAGAGGATATGTAAAGACTTCTGAATTGAATTTAAAGTATCCAGCACTAGAACTGTAGTGACATAGGTCTTGGTCCCAAACTGCTCAACCTGTTTCTCAACAGCATCTTGCAAACTCCATTTTATGCACTGTGTCCGATGCAGAAAAACACTCACATCATTTCAAATATGTGGCCATCTTCCTTGCAGTCAATACATTGCTCACTTCAGAAGTACTTTTCAAAATCACTCCTGGAGGATTGGGCCCTTGGAAGGAAGCTCTAAATATTCCCCTCATAGTTTCTTGCAGTCAAGGAAATCTCTGTTCAATTTTGTGGTAAGGACTTCACTTATAAAACATCCTAGTATTGAGGATGTATTTTTCACTTACTTGATTTCATACTTTTTGTCCTTTATGTCATTGGTTACCTATACATGATGTGTAAATATGATAAAATGCTATGTCTGCTGCAAATCAGAAAACAGAATTATAACCTGTATAGTTCATTGTTTGAAGTGAAATTAATATCAAATCTTAAAAATGAAGCCCAAATTAAAATTTTCAAGATTAAAATTTTCAGATTTATTCAGTATTTATCCAATTCTGCTTGCTCTTTAAAAAAATAGAAAAATTATTATGATTCCCCAATACTTTGAATAATTACATAAAAATTAGCATGTAGTGTATCTTATGTTGAATGACATATGGAAAGAGAAGATACCTGATTAAACTGATACCTGTTGGAAACAGCATTTAAAGTACGATCATTACTTCTGTGTTTCAGTTCTACTGCCTTGATTCTCATTTAATTATTTCCTCCATGCAGTTCTTAGTCCTGCCCAGCCCTGCCCCTTTCTTTACAGTCCAGAGAAAGAGTCTAAATATCAATAAAATTACAATAAAAGAGTGGTACCTTCTTCTTAGAAATCTCCAGCAATTCTGTAAAGGTTAGCTTCCTGATCCTACTGTTTGATCAGATTCTTCAAATTTCATCATCAGTTTGGAAGCTGAATTCATATTTATTATATTATTATCTAAGGACTAAGCCTTGACCATTCCCAAGGTGACCTTCTGCTCTCCGCAGTCATGGGCCTCAAATAACATTATGAATCTTCATAGCAGATACCCTGTAAGAAAGCGATACTACGTTTCTCTTAAGCATGTGTTCTGAAAAGCTGGACAATGCATGGCATCCACAAAAAATATCTGTGTCAGACATACAGTAGCTGACAGGGGAACAGCTAACTAGATCTGAATATTATGAGATGCATAAAAAATGAAGCTTATAATTTCACCAATTTTGTCTTTCATCTTTGATGCACTTAAAGGTTTTATTTTCATCCTGACTGCACGGCATCCGTAGCACACAGTCAACATCAAAACAAACCGCATGTCATTAAATATTAAATTCCTTAAGGGATAAATCTCTAAGTCTTTAATTTCTTTTTAGTTCTTTTTCAGCTGAAGCTGGCACTACTCAAGGCTGGAGAAGCATTTGGCATCCATAAATCAAAATGAAACTAATGAAAGTTAAACTTGAGAAAAGGCTGTTTAAGTAAAGCCCCGAGGGTGGAATTCCATGAGTATGCCTGCATGAGACTGAGAGGAGACCTCATTCTCTACAACTTCTTTTGAGGGGAAGAGGAGGGGCAGGCACTGATCTCTTCTCTGTGGGGAGCAGTGACAGGACCCCAGGGAATGGCCTGAAGTTGTGTCAGGGGTGGTTTAGGTTGGATATTAGAAACAGGTTATTCCCCCAGGGGATGGTTGGGCACTGAACAGGTTCCCCAGGGCAGTGGTCACAGCACCAAGGCTGACAGAGCTTAAGAAGTGGATGATACTCCCAAGTATATGGTGTGACTCTTGGGGATGGTCCTGTGCAGGGCTAAGGATTGGAATTGATGATCCTTGTGGGGCCCTTCCAACTCAGCATATTCCTTGATTCTGTGATTCTGTGAGACAACATAATGCTATTCAGAATGAACTGGGTTTCACACCAGGAAAATCACACAAACATATACTCATAGAACCATAGCATGGTTTGGGTTAGAAGGAACCTTTAAAGACCATCTAGTTCAGTCCCTCCCTGTCATGAGCATCTTCCACTAGATCAAAAAACTTTTACTTGGACAGCATTACAGACATCACTTCTTGTGCAATCTGCCCCATTATGCACCTATCAACCCACCTGGGAAATCACACTAAACATTTCCAGAACTTTTTGAAGATTAAAACATTTTATACAGCATAAAAACAGCACATGCATTGAACAGCATTGACTGCACATATGTTGTTTTAAACTTCTGTTCCCCAGTGCATTCTTAGCTTTTGAAAAAGACTTTGCATGGCTTAAATACAAACTCTTGTTATAGACCATACTTAGAATCATTTTATATAGATATGCTCTGTGCACAATGAACCACAAAGAGACTTCTGTTGTCTATTAGGTACACTTAGGCTTGTAGCATTCCAGTGTGGTGTTCTGTAGAGAACTTCCTAAAATATCATCACTGTTACCATACCTTAGCAGCTGACTGTCTGGATACCTTTGACTTGGCCACAATACCTTTGCTCATATTTTACTATGACCTTGCCAGTACTTTTGAAAGAAGCTCAGACACCGATAATACTGCATGTAACAACCTCTTATTTTTAAATTCCTATGATATTGGACTAAAGTCCATTCCCTCACATAACAGGAACATTTTTTAACATTTATTTTAATTATCATTTCAGTGGGGCCTAGCATCGTTTTCTCAACTAATATATGATAGGTGATGTGGGCAGCCTTGTAAACAAGACTCATGTGGAAGACAGAGTAACCTTTTGTATAATGTTTTTTTGAAGCACTGTCAGAAATGAGCAGGGGAAAGGCCCAGGCTATTATTACAGCAGTATTAAACATGATGACATATTGAAACCTCTAAATTATATTTGGATGGTTTAATAATTTTGCCACTGGTCATCAATTGCTGTACAAGACCCAATTTAGTACCAGCAACACAGAAGCTTTTTCATCTGGAGGCACCTCTGTAACTTTCTGAGTTTCTGATAAATGTACTGAATCTAGAATATAACTTCCAGAGCACAGGCAGTCAGTGACTGCAGACAGTAAAGAGCAAATGATGATTATTTCATAGCAACTCTTTTAGAAAACACAATTTTTAACAAAGTAGAAACTACATAATATTCACCTCCTACAATCTCATATAAAAGATATGTCCAGGCTCAGATTAACAAGCAGTTGCCAAATAAAACAGAAGTATTGTTTTAACAGAAATCAGACCAAGCTCATGGAGTTACATGAGTCAGAACACGAAGTGTTGTGAATTATAAGTTTAAACCTCAGTTCAAACACTGAAATTTACACACCTCCACTGATTATCAAACCCTCATTGTCAGTAGTTGTAAAAAAAATTCCAGTCAGGTACACTTGAAGGAAAGACACATAATCGTAATTCCTTCTAAATAGCTGCTCATGCAATATGAGAACATGCATTATATTGTTAAAATGCAGTCACAGTGTTTGCATACCACAGCTGGAACACCATTCTGTAGTGCTGAGTCATGAGCAGATTTGGACCAGGCCATAGCGTTTCAGTTTGTGAGACACCTTAATCCACTGTATTTCTATAAAAACAGTACTATTGGTGGTACTGCATAGAAATTAGCTTTCTCGAAAAGTCGTGCAAACACCAATGACTTCTGTGCTATGAGAAGATACAGAAAATGAGGACTAAGGCTCTGCTATCTTCCCATCCCTTGGTAAATAAATCCCATCTGTGCACCTTAGTACACACATTACAGAAATGCAAAGACATATAGGGTTTGCTGAAAACACTCTTTATGCCTTTTAGATTAAAGATTCATTGAATAAAATATATAATGACTTTGTGAAAAAGCAACTGGAACCAAATTCTTTTTCTGCAGCAAACCAGTGGTTGCAAAAACATGCTTCCTGGCTCAACATGTCTCTACTTCTCTTCTTCCACAACCTGCAGAACAAAAATATAACTAGTCAAGCTAGGCTCAAAACTCTCACTATGCCCCATGAAAATGAAACCTCCTCCTCAATAAACTTGATGCGTTCCTTGTCTTCAGCCCTGCTTTTGTATGAAAGTGCTATTTTCTTCCAGCTTCAAACTTGCAGAGATCCATTAGTTTTCTCCAAACAGATGTGGCAACAGGAGCCCTTTAGGTACAGCACTGTCTTATTTCTAGATCTAGAATAGCTACAAGCAAGAGTTAGGAATAAAAAAGACTGACAAGACTTCTTAGGATAGTCAGAATGAAGGAGTTTGGAGAATCGTAGCTGCTGAAAGGGTAGACACTGACAAAGTGAAGAGAAAATTTTGGTAACTTCATTCTATGACTTAGGCACTTAAGGATTTATACCTAACACTTCCAAGTACATTTGAAAATGCTAATTAGAGAATTTCAGCCCTTGGTAGCTCAACTCCGTTAGAATTGTCACTGAATTATGCACAGTTACACCAGAGGTATTTCTATGGGAAAATCATCCTAGTGTAGATACTTTAAAAAATTACCAAGAGTTTCTCTGTGTACTTCTACTTTGGTCAGAACCTCAAATTTATTATTTCTTTCCCATTTCACAGACATAACTTTATCAGAAAACGTACTGAATGAATTTAGGTTCAAATAGAAAAAGGAAATTCTTACTGTGTAGCAATACTCACAGCAATACACCACTAGCAACATCCTTTCTTAATAAATATAATTCCTGCATATATTTAAATATTCATGCATACACACACATTCTTACCACTTACATAATTAACCATGCCTTTGTGTTACTTTTTTTTTTAATTATTTTTGACATGGTGTCACTAAGTGACTAATTAATTAGTCATAAGTACTCTGTCCCCTCTAGATATTATTGTTTACTAAGACAATCATCTGGCTCGGAAGACATGAACCACGTGTGTTTGCTGGTTATATGACAGTTGACACTGAAGGTCAAAACTGTGCTAGAATTCTAGATGGTAAGAAGTCTGCCTTGATCATTAATTCAGGATATAATCTAGAGCCAGTCAATTATGTTATTTGTGTTCAGCTTCTCTATCTGTAAAGCCAGGATACTAACACTGTTGGAAACTGTCACAGTTCCAATTCACATCAACCACAATGAGTTCTAGGACCTGAAAATTCAACTATCAACCATGAATAAAAAAATCTTCAACCAATTATGGTTTCAGTAATGCCATCAACAGCACATAAATTCTACAAGAAGGCCACACAGGTAACAGCCACTCTCAAAGGCTATATGCAATATAACTCTTATTTCAGTTAAAAAGGGATTGAGCACGGACGCAGATCAAAGCCACAAAGCAATGCAGTGATTTTAGGTAGTCATAGACACAAGAGTTGCAGTGATAAAAAAGGAGCCCACAAGTAGGGCAAGACTTGAGACAGTAAGAATTTAAGTAAGAGTATAGTGATTGATTGCTGTAAGGTCTATATGTTAACTCCAGGATGCAAGCAAAGAAAAAAAATTAAAAAAAAAAAAAGAGACAGAAAAACTCATTATCTTTCAGATAGACATTTAGCTATTCATAGGAGCATAACCAGAAGGGATTGGTGCAGTCGGAAGATAATAGAAGCCAATTTAATATCTCTTTCATGTTAAATGTTCTTGCTGCAGATTTATAAGCTTGCATTTAAAGCTCTGTTTAGGCATTGTCTTAACATAACAGTGATTAGTATGTGATCCAGAAAGCATAAAAATCTAAACATGTGCTGATCAGTTTGTAAGCACATTAGCTGTTTTAGCCACATTATATATATGCTAATGTCATGACTGCTAAGCACAGGCATTGTTTCATGGTCTTAACAGGTGATGCATCAAATTACTCATACGGTCCTTTTTTCATCCTTGGTTATCCTTTCTTCAGTACTCACAACTTACTGTGAATATTAGAGAAACTTAGAGTACTCACAAAATCTGTATAACTGGAAAAAAACCTTCCAAATTTTCTTCTGCAAAATGATATATCTGTAAGAACCTAGTTTTGTTTGTATTCTACTTTTAACTAATGAAAAATAAAAAGTAAAAATCCTTTCACATGAATATTTCATGAAAAAGAAAAAATGCAGACATTAGAGATTACTTGGATTTTTTCCCCAACAACAATATTTTTTTTAATTAAGAAGTTTTGATATAAAGAAGACTTTAGCATGAAAAAAAAAGGTAGTTTCTTTTGGAAACTTCTTTCAAAACAAACTTAATGTAGAGTAATGGTTTTTAGGTAGAAATTAGTTGCTACAGTATGTTTAGTTTTGGCCCAGACAACCTACATGTGGGAAAACCTAAGATAAATAGAAAGAGCAATATTCAGGGTCCTTCCTTTTTGACAACGCAATAAATACAGAGTAGTTTCCAAAACCAGACAGCATTCTTATATTTGCTGTCCCTGAGGCTGGAAACTGTTCCCTCCAGCGTGCTGCAGTTGTTGTGTTACAGTTTATGAGGGATGAACCTCAAAAAAGTTAGAAATTTGGTTCACGTAAATTCAGATGCACTGTTGAAAATTCTCTGATCCAGACACCACGTTGATAATGCATTTCCTTCATGAGATTTACAGCATGTCCTGGGTTTAAATGGCTTATAAATTTCCTCTAATGTATTTTGCACAGTCCTTGCAGAGACATGCAGCTTTTGTCCCTACAGAGTTCAGGTACAGTATTCAGGGACTGTACACAAACTCTCATTTGAGAAATCTGAAGTGTACTTGTTGAACCTCAATACAAAAGGTCTTTTCCTCTTAGAAGGCAGAAATGCAATTTTAATAAGCGCTGACTCCAAATAGAATATGCCACAAAATAATTTTCAACTGCGATTATTCAAACTTGTCAGGTTATGAAAGGATGAAAAGAAATTTGCTCTTTAGAACTAACAATCAGGCCAGTTTTGAGGTTAAGTCTTCTGGGAAATTTGAAAAGTGATTCAGCTTCCAAAATCATTGATACCTACCTTTCTTTGAACTAAGTATTTGTTAAATAGTACAGGAGAGTTATTGTCCACTAGGGAGCATGTTAAGTTTGTCTAATTAATTCCTCTAGTAACCTAAACTAGATTTGGATCCTTAGAGACACAAGGAAAGCAAAGTCAAACAATGTGATCTTTCTCTTTCTTTCTCTCTCTGTATCCTTTTTTAGAGAAATTATTTAAATTATGAGAGACTATTTTAGGTCACTGATGGAAAGCTAAATTTGATCTTCACGCTTAAGACTCCTTCTGTTAATCCCCTCTACAAGGGTTATTTTTAGCTTGCCTCAATTAAAAAAAAAAAAGCCTCTAATTGCAAATGTTCTGCATGCTGAGTTTGGTACAGATTTTGCTATTTTTTGATGGTTAACTAAAGCTAGCAGCTTGATAAATGTGTAAAAGAAAATGTGTTAAACTTTTTAACCTCCCAGTTGTCCTTTTCTTGTTGAGAGTAAAAATTTTTTATAAATGAACATGAAGTTTCCTTTCATCTGAAAAAGAGTATTGGTGTTTGGAAAGAGAGTCAGCATGGATTTTTTTTAATTACTAGTTTGATGCACTGATCTGTATGAAAAGCAGAAAAACAAAATTCATATTAAGACCCTCTAGTACTTTGTAGCTCAAAATCCATCAATTTTATGCTAAAGGCTAGATCACACATCAAAACAATATTTGAAGAAATGCCCAAAGAGCTCAAAAAAACCCACATATGCCAAAATATAAGTTTTCTTGGACATTACTGTCTGATAATTTCAGAGCTTTTGCAATTCTGCACAGCTGCTTCCATAGGCCCCTGTGCTGCCCCAAGCAGCTCTACCACCTGGCTGATTTGCCCAGATTAGGAACAGAAACATGCTATACTTATTTTGTAGTAAAAGTGATATCCCCAGGAAGAAATGCAGATGTAGAGTTGCCTAACAAGAACACCACTGTATACAGCACTGCATGGGCAGCCAAATTGCTTGTCAATCAGCTGCTGAAGTTAATCACTTACCTTGAAACTCAGCTAAATATTTTTATTTTCTCACAATTGCAAACCAATTTAATTTTACATTAGCACACAATCAGATGAAATAGTAAAATGGTGTAATAAAAACTTCTTTTTGGAAGAATTTCTTGAATGAACAGCCAAGAGGCAACTCAGCAGGAAAAAGGAGTCCAGGAAAGTTGGACATGTTCCAAGAGGGAAATTTAAGAGGCTGTCCCCACATGGTGAAAGATGAGCTGTCAGGGAAGAAGACCAGCCTGGCTGAACAGAGAACTTTGACTGGAACTCAGGGAAAGAGAGTGGATCACATTTGAATGAAGGGACAAGCCACTCAGGAGGACTACAAGGATCTCATGAGCTGTGCAGAGAGAAAACTAGGAGGGCCAAAGGCCACTTAGAACCTAATCTGACTACTGACATAAAAAGACAAAAAAAAAAGTTTTTATAAATATATTAGCAACAAAAACAGGGCTAGGGAGGATATCCATCCTTTAATGGAAATGTGGGGAAACACAGATATGAAGGATGAGGAAAAAACCAAGGTACTCAATGTCTAATGCCTTCATTGCCTGTCTGTAATAGAAAGCCATTTGTCCTCAGGGTAACCAGTCTCCTGAGCCAGAAGACAGGAAAGACAGCAGAATGAAGAGGCAAAATCCAAGACACTTAGACATGTACAAGTCTATGGGTCTTGATTAGATCCACCCAAGGGTACTGAGGGAGCTGGTGGAAGAGCTCAGAAAGCCCCTTTCACTCATCATTGGTAGCAGCTGACTGGAGGTCAGGAAATGTGACACTCATCTACAAGAAGGCCCAGAAAGAAGATCCAGGGAACTATAGACCTGTCAGCCAGACCTCAGTGCCTGTGAAGATTATGGAACAGATCATCTTGAACATCATCAAAAGACACATGACGGACAGACATAGGATCAGGCCCAGCCAGCATGTGTTCAGGGAAAGCAGGTCCTGCTTCACCAACTTTATCTCATTCTATGACAAGGTGACCCACATAGTGGATGAGGGATCTGGACACACTGGATAGATGGGCTAAAGCCAATTGTGTGAGGTTCAACAAGACCAAGTGCTGGGCACTGTAATTTGGTCACAACAACCCCAGGCAGGGCTACAGACTTGGGAAAGAATGGCTGGAAAGCTGCCTGGCGGAAAAGGACCTGGGGGTGCTGGTTGACCTCAAGATGAACATGAGTCAGCATGTGCCCAGGTGGCCAAGCAGGCCAGTAGAGTCCTGGCCTGTATCAGCAATAGTGTGGCCAGCAGGACCAGGGCAGTGGTCAACTCCATGTACTCAGCACTGGAGAGACAGCATCTCTAGTCCTGTATTCAGTTTTGGCAAGAAAGAACAGTGAGGTCCTGAAGCTTGTCCAGAGAAGGGCAATGGGGCTGATGAAAGGTCTGGAACACACATCTGATGAGGACTGGATGAGGGAGCTGTGGTTGTTTAGTCTGGGGAAAAGAGCAGGATGAACCATTGTTTTTCACTGTCATAACTGCTGTAAGCAGCAAGAATAACACTCAATGGGGCCTCATTTGGTTTTTACAGTCAATGAGGACACAGCTATTCCCCTTCTCTAAGAAAAAGAGAGATGACTATAAACATATGAATCAACACCTGCCTTCTCTCTATTCTTTTGCAGATTATTGTATCATCCTCCTCATCACACCTTCTGAACAAATGGATAAGCAATATAAATAGCATTTATCACATGGATTTTGAATATCTTTTCTCCCTAACCAATATGCAAAGAATCATATTCATGCAAAATTAGTTACCATATGTTTGCACTTCTATTTGAGTGTTCATGTTACAAGACATTGTCTCAGTTCTGGCCAGGACAGGGTTAATTTTTTGCAGTAGCTAGGAGGGGCATGGTTAGGACCTAGGGGTTGCTCTGTACCACCTCACATTATTTTCTGGGTATGGGGAAAGGGCTCCCTTCTGGGTCAGCATGGTGGAGGAAGCAGATGGGTATTGTCTATTGTTGGGGGGTTTCCATATGAATCATTTGTTTCTTTCACACTTTTGTCATTAGTATTGCTGTGGTTACAGTTCCTTTTCTTATCTCGTTGTTTCCAGTAAATTGCTATTTTCTCAACACATGATTTTTACATTTTTGCCTCCAATTCGCCCCTCCATCCCACCACAAGAGGAGGGGGAACAGAGAGCATGAGAGCGAGCAAGCGACATGTAGTTTGGGCAATCTCAGTGGGAGCCCTAAACCATTCCTAAACCATGACAGACACAAAATTAGATTACTAGCTTTGGTCCCAAAGAAAAATATAATGGCATTACTGGTGGCTATCAGTTCTTGGAAATAATTAATTTCCTGCTCTTGGCCCAGTTCCAGCCACACTCTGTTGGCAGCATGGGGTAGCTGTCCTCTTGTTGCATGCCTGCATCATGCAAACTAGAAAACAGCAACATATTTGTTAGATAAAATTGCAAATGAGACTGAAATTACAATTGTATAAGTATTTCTTCCTTGTAATATAAAAATGGCTCTTCTGTATTAGACTAATGAACTCTTTTAGACTATGTCTGGTGAATCAGATGAGATTCTTAGAAGAAAAAAACCAAACAAAACTACAAAAAAACCCCAACAAACACAAAAAAATCTTGCACAGACAAACCTTTTCCTGTACTTTCTCAGCATCAGTTAATAAGTGGATGGTAACTCCTGATATAAGTGATACTGAGATCATTGTTTCTCATGGAAAAGTATTTGAAGAATTTAATTCACTAAGAACTTGTCATGCTTCTCTTTCAACCTTTTGATAATTTTAGCTTCCATGATGAATGAACTCCAGAAATAAATTATTATATAAGTTCTATGAAAAAGTTGCTTTCCTCTGACTCAAATTCATGAGAATTCCCTGGAAATATCCTAATTTCTGTGACATGCAGGAAATTGTAAAGAATCATTCCCTCTTTAATTTTTCAAGGCCATTCAAGATCTTTTTCGTTCCTCAGCTCTTTCTTTTCCAAAGGAAAAATCCTAATTTATTTCATTTCCATTAGTAAAGACATTGGTTTTGTTCTCTTTTTGTTGTTTTGGGTTTTTTGTCTTTTTTTTTTTTCAGCAGCTAATACATATGATTTAAGACAACTGAACAAAATGGAACAAAATGTTTAAGTAGAATATCTTAAATCTACATAAAGAAATGATATTACCTTTTCCCCTCTCTCAAATACTTAAAAAGATACCATTTTATGTGGCTAAAATTTTATATGATTTAAAAATCTCTCTCCTGAGGAGTCATAACTCATCTATAAACCACTTTCACATACTTTTGGTAGTATTTTTCCATGTATATAACTACGCCTTTACTCTTAGTTGCTAATATAGAGGCGCACAGCACCACTGGAGACACCTTGCCCCTGCCTGCCTGTTTGGAAGGATATCCAGGTCACTCAAAAGCCCCATGGAAACTGTACTAGCTGTGTGTGGATGTTGCAGACACACAAGGGAGCCTTAAATGACATAAGACATTCATGTTTTGGCAACTGAACTGAGTCACTACTACCCTGCAAACTTGCTGTCTGCTGCCGCTCTCTATACTCTGTTTCAGCAGTGATGAAATAATTCTGTACCTTCAGCAAAAGTTGTTACCCGACTGTTCAACTCCCCTTCAACTGACCATTAAAAGCCCCAGAGTGGATCAGCCATTTGGGAATCGACTCCCTAGCTGCCCTGATCCTGGCTAGAATTGTGGAACGGTCTCTGGTTGGTTGTACTCTGCCATTCTCCTGGCTCCTTGGAACCCCTCCAATCCCTTACAGTGTCTTGACACCTGGAGTCAGAAGGGAATTAGGCTGTGAAACTTACTTAAGAACCCTCAGTCACACTGCAACTCATTTTCAGTTGCTTGTGGTTTTTCCTAGTCATCTTCTGAAGTGTGAACTTATGCTCCAGAAAGGAAAAAATTAATTGATCTAACATACTACTGTAGGAAAAAAAACAGAGATACATTGGACTCCCTATTACACATTTGAATGATACATTATGAATAAAAAGCTGTCAGCACTCCCTCTTATAACTAGATTTTTAGTTACTCATGTTCAGTATAGTAATATCAACAGACATCTTGCTAGCAGTACAGCTTAAACCTCCATCTTTTGCTCTTCAATTTTGTTAGTGTCTCTTAATACTTCCTAGCTGATTTGAAAAGGAATTTGGTATGCTACCTGGAAACCTGTATGGAAACCTACAGAGCTCCAGCTGACATGCTGGATTTCATCTAGAAAAATCTGTGTGCTTCTGGCTAGTTTAAAATTTAAAAGTGATCTAATGCAAAGACTTCTGTCAACTCAATAGTAAAGATGCAGAAATCAAATAGTCCATAATATTATTCATTGTCTTCCAACAGATTCTTGAATATGCATTTTGTGACAATATAGTGAGGAAAGAAACACAGAAAATATCTAAAGACAAGGATGCATAAGGGTGAGGTGATATTCTTGCAGGGACATCTCACATACCACAAGAAAATGCACATCTTGCTGTGAAAGTTAAAGCTTTAAAAAAAAAAAAAAGAAAATAATGGAAGGAGTAAACACCATCTCAAAATCACGTTTATTCCAGTACTGTGATGCAATTTGAAATATTTACAGCCAAACTAATAATCAGTTGTACTATTCAATTTTTTTTTTCATTCTATGCCAGCAAATTCATGCACCATAAAAATATCATGACTATGTTCCCAGAATCTCCTGCCCTCTTCTATTACACAAAGTTTCTATGTAATTTCTGAGTGACTGTCAAAATCAGTTGACCCACCAAAGGACATGAAAATGGGTTGCAGAGTATCCAGGTTCAGATTGGTGTTCTATTTCACCAGGCCAGAAGTGGATGCAGTACAGAAGAGAAGACACAGCCTTAGAAGGGTATTACTGTGCATTGTTGGTCTGAGTATTTTATTTGGTGTTGGAAATGGCTAAATAGTAAAAATGGTGACTATTAGAAGTTATTAATCAGACTAAAATTGACATATCAATCATACTGATATGGAGCAACAGTAGTTCATTTTTACATACTTCTGAAAGTTGATTTCAAAGTACATTAGAACAGAAGACCATCTCATGTTTCCCTCCAACTAAGAGCAATTTGGGTTACAAGTAACCCATCTAATACCAGAATCAATAACAAAATTATATTTCATTAATAATATGGCAGGGACCTGTACCCTGAGCCACTGCTCCCCATGGAAAGGAAAGACATCCCTTGAAACATCACAAGTTCTCAGATAAATTTGTGCTGCTACCTATTTATGAAAAAATTAATGCCTACATTATCACTTCATATTAAAGCCCTTTTCTGGATATTTAGAAGTCTAAAAACAGGGACTTCCAACCACAAAGAAAATCTCAGCCTCCCATACAGGAGTCATGGTACCAGAATGGACTAGCAGAGCAATGGGAATGAGGACAAAACTTGAATCTTGCTATGCTGGATAAATTGTATGGAAAAAAATACACCACAATCTGGAAGGACAAGGACAGGAATCTATAGTAAACACCACAGCAAGAAAGATAGCACGATTTCATAACAGTTCTGCAGTTCTCTTGGATGTCATGCTTCTTAAAATATGTACATCAACCACAATAAGTCTAGAGAGAACAAGAATGGCTGTGTATGACAGGAATAGCTATGTATGAGAAAATGCTGAAGAATTAGAGTTGTTCAGCCTAGAAGAGGTCTGATAAGTTCTTGAACTCATATCTTAAGGAGCTGTACCGCTTTTAGCACTCTCCTTCATAGCAACAGAGAAAAGTGTCATTTTTCTATGCCTCTATGGATATGAAATGGTGAGCTTAAGTGCAGGATGTTCTGATATTATAAAGACAGTTTGTAACAGTACACACAGTGAAGCAATTGAATAAGCTCACTGTAGGGAGAATTTCTGCAGAACTTTCCATCACTGCAGAAAAGCTTGGAAAGGGTTTTCAATGTGGAAAATCTTTAGACACATGCCATGGTTAAATAGATATTCATCTCGGAAAATGACCAGTGATTAAGTTAATAAGTTATCAGTAAACCTGAAGCTGAAGGCTTGCAAAGACAACCAAAATTTCACTGAAACTAATTACACATAACAGTTGTTCTCAGGTCACCTCCAGACACTTCTTGAAAGGGAGTGCTGACTGCTTCTAAATCATCACTGATGTTTTTGTAGACTGAGAAAGTTTTATGATTTAAAAATTATTTAGGAAGAGTACAATTAGCCAAGGTTATATTTAACACAAGAATAAACATAATGAAATTGGCAAGAAATTATTCAACGTAAATAGATGGAGAAATCATGGCTACAGTGGTCTGTGGCTGTAAACACAGCAGAGACCATAAATTAAATGCCAAATGAAGAGGCTTTATAAAACACATCTTCACAGCTATAAAAGCCATGACAGAACACAGTGAATAGTGGGCTTATTCACGGATCCTCTCTGTACGACCTCTGATAACTTCTTCTCCAGTCTAAAAAGTTTTTCTTTTTTTTTATTTTTTTTTCCCTGCACTATTTCATGCAAGAGTGCCTGAGTGGGTTTGCTATGTTCAGATTACTAATTTAGGTAAATCAGAGTGTACAGAGTATTGCAGCTGGCTTCCTCAGCCACTTGACCTACTTAAGACTCCTCAGCTGTAAAGAAGAAGTTAACAATAAATGTAGAATGAAATGAAGAGGTGTCTAGAACAAATATCTAATTTATTGGGCATGGATGAGGTGATGTATGAGTCTCTGTTTCTAAGAGAATGCAACACTAGCACAGCAGCTTTAATTATCCACTGACTTGGATATAAAGCTCAATTTTACCTGACAATGTTTGCACCTCTGCCAAATTCATCCTTATTCAATACCTTACCTGATATTCAAAGTTGGACTGCTAAATGAGGGCCTTAATCAAGATGCCAGAGGAGTGTCTTTGTCTATCGGTGTTCCTCTCCTTTAAAAAAACAACAACCAAAAAACACAATAAAAAGACCACACAAAAGATCCTCTGATGTAGAATTTTGCCTGAAGGAATAGCAAACACCACTTTAAGGGAGTCTTGTACATTTTCAGTGCTACAATAGATGGATCTGGCTCACTTTATTTAGATTTTCTTTCTTATTAGATATACTAAGCTCTCAGGAGCCACTTGTTATCTCAGAGACTTTCAATGTAAACTGTCCATCCACATTTCGTCTTGCTAAAAGGAGAAACAGCTACCAAGAATATGATTTATAACTTTGGCTGAACTGAGGCAGATTGTTCTGTACAGGTGGTGATTCGTCTGTACAATTAGTCATACAATATGAAATAAACGATGAACATTTTAGGGACAACAAAGGTTTTAAGACTTACACCAGGATTTTTCTATGTGGAATGCACTCACCATAGGATGAAAAGGATCAAAAGTAACTGACATGGCAAAGGAAAACATATATGTGCGTTTCTTACATTTAGAATCTTCTTATGGGTGAAAAAGAAACATGCTTCATATATAAAGGCAAGAACTTATGACTAGTGTACTTTCAGTCTTAGCAGTCCAATAAAATTACTAGTGGTGGTGGTAGTAACAATACCACCAGTCTAGTACCATCAGTCTAACAGGTCTAGCTATTGCAGAAAGTGAATATAGATGATAATGAACAATATCATTTTTTATTAAAATTGTCAATCATGATGAAGTTTTATAACCACACTTCTGAATATCTTCCCTTTTATTTAGTGACACTTAAATTAATCATCTAAACATAGAAAAGCATGCCCTTTCCTGCCCTCTGCTTGTGAGGTCATGGGTGCTAGCTTGACTGGGGTTAGAAGTACTGCTTCAGTCTGTCTGAGCAGGTGGAGGGCACCACAAGTTGACAGTATGTTCTTTGCCAGGGATGCTCCTGGTAGTGTTCTGATGGCTTCTTATTCCTCAACACACAGTCTGCTTAGGGCTGCTTTAATATGCTTGGCAGCATGTTCTTACACCTTGAAATTTCATTTTTACTTTGCAAATTCACATCACACACAAATTTCCGATTTGTTATGTATTTTAGGTGCATTAAACTCTTCTATATTTTTCTTTTTGATACCCCTGAAACTGGTTTTGCTCAGCTCCAAGTCTGCATTTCTTTTACTATTGGTGAGTTGTTTAGAGCCATGAAGCTCCTGGTGTCAGTCTATGCCTCATTTCTTATCATCCCACCTGTACTTGTCTGCTCCGCAGCTTGTATCCCTACATTTCAAATGTTCAGCTCTCATACCAAACAATCTCTACATTGCATTGTTATGCAAAAAACATCTCTGTGGACCCCTGCAGCATTGGGTCTCTATGCATAATTTTATGGGATAGGGAACCTAAGTATTTTATCATTTCAGTATTACAGGGCAAAGAAAGACAGTGATTAATTTAAACAAAAGGGGCAATTGATGTTAGTTCCTGCATTAACTGCAAGAAAATTTCTCTAGTTTCAGAAATAAACTAAATCTTCAGATAAACACAATATATTCAGGAGTATCCCAGGTAATTTTTCTGATCTTTTCTTTGTCTTGCAGTAGTTACCACAAGGTAAAATAGCTTACCCTAATTCTCTTGACCAAGTCTGTAAACACAAATGCTGCAACTAAAAGAAATAATTGTTGTGCCTTAATTTACAAGCCAAATAGTGAATTTTTGTCAGGAAATGAACATAAACTTGAATTTTCAACAAATTTAATGTAGTCCCTTACTAAGAATAACTTCCTCACAGCTTTTCTATGTGTTGAATATATTCAAGAATGTGTATTATGTCATCCTTAATGCCAGAGTGAAAAAAAAAAAAAAAAAAGCTGAATTTCTTTGTTTCTTCTGCTCCAGAACTGTCAGTCAAGGAACCAACTGCAGACATTTTCTGAACCAGAAATCTTTGATACAGGAGAATTTTACTATGGTATCACCCACTTGCCTTCCAGCACAACCAGAAATATATTTTATGCATCATCTGAATGTCACGTTTATGAAGTAGGAAGGTGACTTTTGCACTGCATGTATTTTCTACCCGTAAAAACACAGTGAACCTCACAAAAAAGGGATATTTTAAAAACATACCTTGAAAAATCTGAAAGTATGCACTCTGTAGAATGTAATGAAAAAGAAACTTAAAATTAGACAAACCAAGCACTGGTCTTTTCTCAGTTTGCACACAAAACTAAGCAAACATAACAAATTAACTTACATGATATATAAATCCACTGCAGAATAAATGCAGTTAAATGTAAACCACTCAAGAGACAAACTAATCCTTTCTTGCAATTCAAAGAACACTGTCATTTATAGTAGCTAAACCTGGGCCATCCACAGTGTCTGGGATTGGTAAGGATTCTGTTCTAGATCCAAAAGGGTTAATCTCTCTGTGTTTTAAGGAGTTCTTGCATGCCTAACATTTCCACATGCTTTCACAGTTACCATCACACTTCTCTGTCCAAATGTGCAACGCCTGATGAATAACATCTATATTTATAAATATTTCAGCTCTTGAAAGGTAAAATGGAGGCAAGTTTACAAATGAGGAAAAGCTATAAAGATTTTCTAAACAGTCCAAGGAGGTAATCAGAGAACAAACAACTAAATAGGAAACAATGTGAAAGACAGGAAATTCAATTGTATCCTTACAACAAGGAAGGGAAAAAAGAATGACCTTATCTAATAAAAGACAGAAGAGAAGCAAAAAGAGCAAAAGCCTTTGAAAGCCCTACCTGTAAACAATACAACTTGATTTTTGCCTTGATGTTTGGCTAGGAACACTGACATGCAAGTTATGTGTGTAGAAGGTGTTTGGCTGTGGTATTTCAAGTCTGATTATTCAGATGGTTTTCTCAATAAATCTTGATGAAAACATGTATCCTAGAGGCAAATTCATCACTAATACCCATTTTAGCTTGCAAAAATCATTTCATGACATATTGTGTTGCTTGCCTGACTAATCCCAGGGGCTGAATATTCATAGTCCTTATAAGATAGACTTTTAAACTCCACATTGCCATCACCAACACAGCAGCTTCACAGATCATTTTGTTCAGCTAGAAATAACCTGCTATTATGTCTTCAAAGTAAGGTGTTTTTATTTGTATCACAGTGGCCATAAATTGAAAACTATTGAAAACTCACATTTTAGCTTCTTCAGTTAACCAAAAAAGGGCTGGAAATAGCAAAGCTTGACTGAACAAAACTGCCCTGCCACTTCAGCTTCTCTAAAACCCTAAAAAAACTTCCAATGCTGTGCCCCTGAAGAGTAACACATTAACCAAAAGAGGCTAAATCTGTCACCTACAAAGTTTTAAGCTATCCATTGGTAGGATTGATCTGAAAGTTGTAATAATTGAAAATAAATTAGCATAAGCAATATGAGAAAAGGTAATTGGGAAGCAAAAAATAGATTAATTTGAAATTCCTTCACTAACAATTCTGAGAAATCATGGGTAAAAAAAGATTGTTAGATTGTGCATTCATTTCCTTCCTATTTAACACTCTCTAATGAATTGCCCAGCCAAAATTTTAATGAATATCCACAACCCTTCTAACTTTTCACATAGAAAAAAATATCTTGGTAGAATTTTTCTGCAGATTCAAGTCATATTAGATTCTTAACTGTACCCCTCTATTCCTGCTCTTACTGCTGTAAAGTAGCATAAGTAGTTCTTCATTCATCCGATCATTCAGAAATATTTGTTTATAAAGGTTATCCCATTACCTTACACATAGTTCTATTAAAATAAATAGTCTTAATTCAGTAGATAACTCCATAATTAAAAGTTTATTGAATGTTTCAAATCCTACCTTCAATATTAAAAAGCAACACAAATCTAGATAAAAAGGGCAGAAGCGTCTGTCAGCCATGCAAGTAATAATGTTTTTTCACCCACTTTTTCCTCCCAACTCATCACGAATGAAGTTTCTTCTGTTTCTTTACATTAAACTTGACAGTCAACTAGTCAAAACTAGTATCTTGTGCTCACTGCATTTGATGACGTTCCAGATGAGGTCCTACAGAAGTAATGGGTAATTCCAGATTCCAAGGCAGCTAAACTTGATTGAAAAAAAAAAAAATAAATTAAGCAGGAGATATCAGACAACCTTAATAACAGACTGCTGTTTCAATCACTTCCATTTGCTCTGTCATTGCCTAATGACAGATCTTACAAATTTGTGTTGTCTGCAGAAGTATAAACATTGCACACTCCCAAGTAACAGCAAAAGTGACACAAACAGCCTAACGGATAAGATATTGAAAAGTTATTTTAAGTGAATCTTATAATAGTATTGACTACATTTTGTGCAATTTAGGTAATTGACCTGGCTCTGTTATTATATATTTACTGTGAAAACCATCACTAGTTTTTCAGACACATGGCTTGATATCTTGGAGCATTCTAAATAATCTACCATGTATAGTGAGGATGGCTTTGAGAACAAAGCTATTTTCTATGAATAAAGTCTGCACATTCTGACTCATATTAATAATACACAATACTGGTGTCAAAACACATTCATTAACGTTTTGGTTCAGTTGAAGAGCTTAAAGTCTGTTTTGGCTTCTTAACTACCATCAATAAAGACCTTTATAGGGAGGATAAAATAATGTACAGTTAATGGCTAGCCGTGCACTTACCTGTCAGTAGCATGTTTAATTCTTAGGCAAGTTTCATTGTATTAACAATTTTTCCATTGATAAATTTTGCCTTTAAGGATGTATTTCCCATCAGCAAGGATAGATGAATACGCTTTCTAATAGAAAACAATATAGCCATGGATCCTATGATGCTGAAGAACTCACTATATAGAATAGTTGTTTATATATATATAAACAACTATATGTAGTTGTTTATAGACAAAGTAAGATGACTTTCTACAGCTATATTCCTAACAATGCATCTTAAGATCAGCTGTGTAGCCTCACAAAACATCCAAAATAATATTAAGAAAAACAGTTTTTGAAGTTCTGTATCTTTACAAAATCCACCTGGATTATGGAATAGGCCCACTGGTGTCTATTTGCATTTGCATCTTACTGTTCCTTAAACCAGAAAGCAGAAAGAAGTTACACTCTGTGGGATGTAATCCATAGAGTAAAGACACCAATACTAAAGGAAAAACTACCAAAGGAAATACCAATACTAATACCAAACTTGCAATTTCTCATAAAACATAATTTATGCTGGGAGGGGGGGAAGAAATATAATAAAAACTAATATGAGGATATTCTTAAAATCACAACAAGTAGAACAGAATGGCAAACTGGCAGCCAACTGTCTATGGGAAATCTGATAAAGCTCGTAGTAGATAGAAGAAATAAGTTTTTTGTGTAGCATCTAAAAGACCGTAATAAGTGACTGGTGAGGTGGAGGAGCAAAGAAAAGAATGAAAGGTTATATCCTACTTCCTCAAGGAGCAGCATAATATCAAGCAATGTCAGGAAAGCACTAGAATTAAGAAGGTTCTACAAGGAGATTTAAGTTCTTGTATAACACTGGCTTAGTTTATGGTAGCAGGCATGCTTAATTGATACATCTTGTAGCTTTGACAACAAAGTCACAGTTGCTCTGTTCATGTCTTAAAGTAGCAGGTATTTCACTGTCCACTGCCCTGAAGAGTCAACTACTGAAGACATTGCATGTATTCCTTGAAGGCACCAGCTGAACTGGTGAGTGGGAGCATTGTCAGTACCTGAGGGCCAAGCATTAAAGATTGATAGTTTCATCTTTGTCTTGACATCTTTTGGAAAATCCATTTGAATAATATGAAAAAAATTTTGATTAAGTTTTGCTTCTCTTCATAAGAGTAAAGATTTTCTGGAATGTTTTTAAGATTGGCTGCTCATTCAAAATAAACTAATTGAATCTTGATAAATTTTAAAACATTATTGTGAATACAAATGAAAATAAATCACAATTTTTTTTAGAAATTTGCAATTATAATAAAAATAATGATTTTTTTTTTTACATTACAAAACTAACTATATATATATATCTATTTTTTTTACCCATCTGTTATCATAATTTTTAGTCAGATACCTTTTGGAAAATTCTACATGTGAAAATAGTTTCTGTGGTATAAATCTGATTATAAATAGAGATTTTTTAATTTTTAGTTTCTTCTTCCCTTCTCCGATCAGTAGTTATTCTGAAATTTATGTGCCATCATCGTGTTCTCTTGATCTTTGGGGTTTTGCTAATACTCTTAAAGATAAATGTTCCCTGTTAAATTTTCAAACCTTATTGGTAATTGCTAGATATTTGTTATTTGTCCTTTTGGTGGGTGACATCAGGTTGACCGACAAGTTATTTCAATTAAAAGAAAATATACCTTGCAGTCCTCTATAGTATGAATGGTTTGATTCAAATGGAAATCTTTGCCTCTACCTTTTTTCACATGTATAGAGCTGAAATGGATATTTAAAGTAGCAGATGTTGAAAATGTGCATCTCCCATTAAACTTGCTTGATCCTTCTGTTTAAAGGAATCATTAAAAACGTATTTCAATTCTCTGTGACATCCTGCTGTTTTCCATCCTGTTTCTGCATGTTTCCATCCTTCTATTATCAGCTCTGAATAGTAGCTAGCAGGAGCCATGACTAGATCAACATGTGATGCAGAACATCAAGAATTAGGCTGGGACATGAAAGAATGTTAAATAAGCCTCTCAGCTAGGCTGAGGAAGGTTGGACTGGGGGATCTTTTGAGTCCTATCCAGTCTGGGTGGTTCTAAGACTGTGTGATAACACAGTGAACACATACAACGTCTTTGGTATTGCACAAAGCCAGGTTTCAATGGGTGTGCTTCCATTGACTTTCAGTGGAGATAATGAGGCAAAATAAGCCCTTTGGGAATGATAACTGAGATTAGCTTGGTTGGTTAGAGCATGGTGTTAATAACACCAATGGTTGTGTGTTCGATCCCTGTATGGACTGCTCACTTATGAGTTGGACTTGATGATCTTTGTGGGTCCCTTCCAACTCAGAATATTCTGTGAAATTTCTGTGAAAGGATTTGGTCTGGAAAGTAGTCAGTTTGGGCAGATTAAATGCTTCACAGACAAAAATCCTGGGTTTGGGGAAAACAAAAATAGTAACAAGAAGAATTGTAAAGTCTTTACTCCTGAAACCTTATCAGACAAAACGATTGGCACAGCATAGGTAAAAGAGAAAATATATGTAATGCTAAAAATGTTTCTTGTGTAGAGCAATTACTAAATTCTGCTCCATGACTGGGACTGCCAAGCCTAATTTCAATGCAGACAACAGCCACAGAAATAACTATTGTTGTTATCATATGAGAAGAGAGAAAAAGTAAAAAGGTGCGTTTGGTGTGAATAAGCATCTCCTTTGTACAATATTTGCACACCTTTAACTTAGCAACTTTTTTTATTATTCTAAAATCATTCAGAGCATTAATTAGTTAATTCTCCTGCATAAATAGTAATGTTAACACCTTAAAAATTGATTTTACTCATGTTTAAATCCCTGACATATATCTGTATGCAGTTATACTCCCAGTTTCTTTGGAATTCATTTTCAGTTGAATTTTGCCTTTCCACTCAAACACCCATATTTATTCCATATTCTTGTCTTTAATTATGTAAATAAATATTAAAACTAAAACTGAATGGGGAAAAAAAACAAAAAAAATAAAGCAATTTGGTTATTTCTTCCTTTAAATATTGCTTTATCCTCCCTCCCCTCAATTAGATTGAAGTTCAAAGTAGAACACATAGAATAACTTTTGAAAATATGTCAGAGCCTTTCAAATTTGGTTCTAATTTCAAAACAGGATTACATTTTTAAACAAGATCTAGTAGAAGTTTTCAGCTCTAAGGAAATCAAAATCACTAGCTTACATTAACAGAAGGTAGCAGAGTCCTGGTTAGTTAAAAGTTTAATGCTTTAATCAAATTAAAATAAATTGTATCCCATTGTAAAAAATCTATTACTTAAATCACAATTATTAGGCTCAGCTTTCTGCTGTTTTTCCAACATTTGAAACTGGTCCCTATGCTGATAATAAACAAATGCACATCCAGGGGTACATCAGCTAAACTGCCTGACTATAAAAGGTTTCTTTTATTACCCTTAACCCCTCTTCTTTCTTGAGAAAGGTGAACAAATGCCTTGTGTGAGATCACTCTGCAATATTCCTCCTGGTTTTTTTTGTCACAGTAACTGCCAATTTACTGTAGTGAGATTGCAGATTATCTAGAAATTGCTCCCTTTCTCTGCCCTCACCAAATTAAATTTGGTCACATCAATCAAGATTATTTTTATTGGTTGGAATTAAGGGAGTATCAGATTAAAGAGCTTAAAAGGGACAAAAATAGAAAAGATTTTGGTGGTTGAAAAATGCTCCTCTCAATGTGGAGCTTAGTGCGTAGAGGGTTTTAACATGAGAAAACGCTCATACTGGCTGGTTGCAGCATGACAGCTCTGTCAGTGCACTGCTATTGTGCTCTTCACAGAAAACACTAATAACTTTTACATGAATAATGTAGGGTAATATGATTTTGAGAGCTCTTTACATTCCAAAATATGAAAATAATTCCAAAATTGATTTACTAACATTATTTAATTCTGTCAAAATCCATACATATGCCTAGTTTTATACCAGTTACTTTCCAGAATAGAAAACATTTCACAATTTGAAATTGATTGTAGTATTTTAAAAATTTACATATATATATATATAATAAGCCCTTAATATTTATATTTATCTGGCATAGTCTTTTGAGACATGGTTGCTCTATTTTTTGCTGCTCTATATTCACTATACTTGTTGCAATCTTGCCAATAGATGAAGTATATTTTAGTGCATTAGGCTATCACTTTTCTGTCTAATCTTTGCCAGAAATTGCCCAAACCAAAACTATATTAAGCTGCTATAACATTAAATAAGTCGACTAAGGGGCCATCAAAAGGTAACAGAAAAAACCTCATTCTTAGCAGAGCTGATAAAAGTTTACATTGGACCACCATCCTGAATTTTAGTTGAAAGTGCTAGAACATATAGAGCAAGAATAAATCTCTCAGAGAACACACTTGATTGGATGTGACAATCTTCCTTATATTTTGTTTCCAACATGAGAACTGGGTAATCTGGTATAAAATTCTGTAATGAGACTAAGTAGAACTGGATGAACAAGGTAAATGAATACGATCGGACACATAGACATGCCTATCAGACTTGGTTCCCCAAAACAAATCTGTTGTAAAACTCACATTTTGTAACAGATGAGCCACGAATGCCAAGACATTAGAAATTCTTGACTACATTGTTCCTTTATCACAAAGCATACTTTTGTTCTTAATCAGTTAATTAGTATACAAAAATATTCTTATAAAAGAACAGAAGATGGAGTAAAATATAATCATGAGTCAGTTTACATGACACCAAGCCTGCTGGCAACAGCTGGAGTTTCCATCTCAAAGAGTAAAAAGGATCTTTGCTCAGGTCCCACTGGGAGAGCTTTAAACTAGATGTGAACAGGGAAGAAGACAAAATCAGGATCACTAGAAATAACCCTGTTAGAGGGATGCCACTGTCTTAGGGACAGTGTGCAAGCAAGGTTTTTCAGTCTGCTGTCTCAGTAGATGTAGTCAATGGAGATATGTGTGGCAGCAAGGATGCAAGAGTTATTTATGTGTTAGAAAACACAGATTTAACAGGAATGGTTACTTAGGATTGATAACCTAACTGAAGCACATCAACACCAATGCTCACAACACGGGCAGCAGACAGGAGGAATTGGAAGCCATGGTGCAACAGAAAAGCTATGCATAATTGCCATCACAGAGACATGATGTATGACAGCTGATTTGGGGATGATCCCCCTTCTCCCCCCCGCCCACGTGGTCCCCGAGATGTCCTGTGGGAAAGACACACAGAGACCACTGGAGAGGGTGCAGAGAGAGAGAGTTTATTCACATGGTCAGAGATATTTAAGGGTTTTACAACCAATGGGGAAAGGGTTAACTAAGGGCCAATAAGGGGACTTCACCTAGCTCTGCAAGAAAGGATTCCTGCATACTAAGGTAGGGAGATAAGAATTCTCCCAAGGGGTTTTGGGAAGAAGAAATGTGATTCAGGGAAAAAAGACAGGGAATCCATTTTACAATACAGTGTAAACTTCAGTTAAGGCTTTTTGGCTGGCTTCTTAATTTTCTTCACAAATCCATTTCTGGCATGACTTCTTCCATTCTTGATACTGTAAGTCCACTCCCACAATCGTGGGATTACATGAACAGCTGAAGTGCTGCAATGGATGGATCAAAACTTTTCATAAAGGATTGAGAAGGAAGGTGAGTTGGTGGAGTGTAGGAATACAGGATTACACTAAATGGAAGAGAGACCATGAGATGACTTGACGAGACCAAGGATTCTGCACAAGAGACAGTTTATTGCCATGTATCGGGTTGTTACAGGTTTCCCAGTTTGTAAATTCAATGTTGTAAAGTTAAATAGCATTGTTGCATGCTACACAAAATGGAGTTTGGTGTTATCCCTGCTCCCTGATTGGACAGATTCTGCCACAGTGGAGCTTTTCCCTTATATGGTTATCTCCACCCTCGTTTACCCCTTATGGTTATAATCCTTTCCTGTTTTTCATTTTCTGTGAGAAGATTTGCATGTTCCTCCCAGGTTCAACCCCCTGTCCAGAAAGTTCCATGCCACCCCTATGTAAGCTGGTGCCAGTTTTTGACATAGGTAGTGAGGGAGCCAACTAGGGAAGGTGCCCCACTGGATGTGCTGTTTGTGAACAGAGAAGGATTGGTGGGCGACAAGATGGTTGGAGGTTGTTTTGGGCACAGCAATACAAAATAGTAGAATTTTCTGTTCTCAAAAATGTAAGGAGGGGAATAAGCAGAACAGCTGCCTGGGACTTCTTGAGGATGGACATTTGCCTGTCCTGGACACTGGCTGAGAGAGTCCCTTGGGAGGAAATCTGACAAAGCAAAGGAGTCCAGGAAGGCTGGACATGCCTCAAGAAGGAATTGTTAAAGGCACAGGAACAGGCCATTGCCATGTGCCTAAAGATGAACTGATGGGGAAGAAGACCAGCCTGGCTGAACAGAGAACTTTGACTGGAACTCAGGGAAAGAAAGAGAGTGCATCACCTTTGAAAGAAGGGACAATCCACTCAGAAGGACTACAAGGATCTTATAAGCTATGCAGGGAGAAAATTAGATGGGCCAAAGGCCAATTAGAACTTAATCTGGCTACTGATGTAACAAGAGAAAAAAGTTTTTATAAATATATTAGAAACAAAAGCAGGGCTAGGGAGGATATCCATCCTTTAATGGAAATGTGGGGAAACACAGATATGAAGGATNTATCCATCCTTTAATGGAAATGTGGGGAGACACAGATATGAAGGATGAGGAAAAGACCAAGGTACTCAATGTCTAATGCCTTCATTGCCTCAGTCTGTAATAGAAAGCAATTTGTCCTCAGGGTAACCAGTCTCCTGAGGTGGAAGACAAGGATGGGGAGCAGAAGAAAGATGCAAAATCCAAGAGGAAATGGTCAGTGACCTGCTACATCACTTAGACATGTACAAGTCTATGGGGATTGATGGGATCTGATGGAAGAGCTCAGAAAGCCACTTTCACTCATTTATTAGCAGTCCTGGCTGACTGGTGAGGTCCCAGTTGACTGGTGGTCAGCAAACGTGACACCCGTCTACAAGAAGGCCTGGAAGGAAGATCCAGGGAACCATAGGCCTGGAGAAAAGGAGGCTCAGTGGGGACCTCATTGCTCTCTACCTGAAAGGAGGTTGTAGCAAGGTGACCTTCAGTCTCTTCTTCCAAGTGACAGAACTAGAGGAAATGGCCTCAGTTGTACTAGAGGATGTTTAGATTAGATCTTAGGAAAAGTTCATTCACTTTAAGGATGGTCAGACATTGGACTAGACTGCCCATAAAAGTGGTGAAATTACCATCCCTGGAAGTGTTTAAAAAAATGTGTGGATGTGATACTTGTGGACATGGTTTAGTGCTGAACGTGATGATGCTGGATTGAATGTTGGACTCAGTGGTATGAGAGGTCTTTTATAAACTGTAATGAAGGCATGATTCTACCACTATGATGTGTGATAATGGTTCTAGTAGCAGTGGTTATAGACTGAAATGTTTAAAATAATTACCCTAGAACAGATTTCCTTTTTTCCCTCACAGTCCTAAGACAGGGATATATCTTGCGTAGTATTTATATACTTACACATACAATCATACTTCTGTTCTTCCTATGTCACATAATGATGACAACGTTCATCAGTCTTGATATAATTCTCATTGATGTGAATATGAGAATATGACAACAAACCACAGGTTCAGTATCAGATTCAGTGAAGTACAAGCAAAGTAATTTTCTGCTGCAAATAGTTTAACTGAACTTGTGATTGTAATGGTTATGAAAAATACATTTTTAAAAAAAATTACTTTCAAGCCAAATCCAATGTCTCTTGCTTACTGTAGTGGGCCAATCCCCATATATCTCTGTCCCTTGCCCCAGATGTCCTTAAAACTTGTCTTGCCACCATCCAGCTCTACACACATGCTTACCCATCCCTTGCTTCCAAATCATGATTATCAACATATTTTGTACTTGCTTCCATGTTAGCTGACATAACTTTGTAAGCACAGAATTAGTAGTTACATTGAAAGATACTTTTTTAAAAAAATGGGGAAATTCCCTTCATTCCAAATATAAATAACTAAATATCTAACCAAGTACAAAAATTTCACATAGAAAAAGGTGTTTCTTTTCCAATTTATATTGTAGTTAAATCAGTTAACTCTTTTTGTCTCTACACAAGTGTTTGGGCCACACCAGAAATCAAAACCTAATGCTTTCCAAATATCCATAACAGGATAAGTTTAAAAAGAAGTTACTTAACATTAAATAAATCATCATGAAAAGGTATTTCACTTTTTGCTTCGGCTAATTGGCCAATGGCTGATGGAGAGAGATTGCAGTTGTCTGCTTTTAGAAGGTAAGGAGGGAAACCTGTCTTCTCTATGACTTGGAGATTAATACTGTAGATTTTGTAATATGGCCAATCTCCTAAAAAGACCATAAAGGGTAATACAGTATTGGCTTATTATCTGTCAAATGTATTTCTCTTCTTACTCTTTCATTTGTTAGATTTAAGGATTGCAAAAATTGACACATTCCTTGGAACCATCATACATAGTATACATTAAAACTTGTTGAAAACAAGGAGTAAAGAGGTTAATACTTTCTGATGGAAGAAGGAAATTTGCTTCTGATGAGGTCATCTTTCTGAAAAGATCATCATATCTGATCTAAGATTGCCCTCTATCCTCCAATGCAGCCACAGTTTTGATCAAATTTGTTCCTAGCCCATATAATCACTAGACTTAGATTATGAATGAATGAATTCTAGACATCATCTGCCTTTGCCTGTATAATCTTTGAAATTTGAAAAAGGTATTGAAAAGGGCAGATGCAATTGCAGATATTGAGACAATTGCAGATATTGACTTATTCATTACAATAACAACGTGTCTAATTATCTCTATAGACTTCCCCCTGCATCCAGTTCACAGAAACTAGCTCTATTTCAGTGAAATGTGTTTGGGTACAGCAGCTTCCTGATATTTCATGTTCTTTTATAAAGAGCTTCCTGTCTTTCTTATCTGCATGTAAAAGAAGAAGAGAACTCATTGAAATGGAAATAATCCTGAACCTCTGATTATGTGCAATGTACTTCGAAATTATACACACAAACATTTATGCTACAATAGCAGCCCTACACTAATTAATAATTATGTTTGATTACTCAGTCCCAGTGAGGACTGCTCAGAGACTTCATTCTCCACAACCGTTAAGACATTTTAACCAGAATCTTAATGCATCTTGATGTAAATTAGATAAGAAAGTTCTTTTGCGATGTCATTAACTTGTGTCATTAGGTGAGGCAGCAGGATGGCATTAAATGAAAGCAAAGAAGTAAAAATAGCACTAGGAAAAAAAAAAGTTAAGAAGTGACAAGAAGAGACAAGCATTTCCCAATGAGCCTTAAAATATCAGTGTCATGTTTAGCCAAAGAGCACTTAAAGGTAAACCAAACACTCTTTCCCTAATGCTTTTCTCAAACTTCTGTGTTAATGATTAATAGCCTGTATCAATCAGGTAAAAATGTCCTCATTTTCTGAAATGCAGTTGTTGAACATAAAATGGATGTATTTTTACTGCAACAGATACTAGGGAGAGCAGATTCTAAAAATGGAAATTTCAATCATATTCGCCATTGTGAGACACAAGTACATATATTCAGAGATCTACTTTTCTTATAAGAACTCTTCTGCCTTTGCTACTGTCTTATGCCACAGCATAAATTAATGATGCATTAATATGAATCTGTGTTGGAACAAGAAATTAAAAGGAATAGCAGCTAACCTAAAGATTGCCAATTCAGACACAGCTGGTTTACAGACTTTCTCAGGACCGTAACACATAAGTTCAAAAGCACCAATATTTCAGTGAAAGATACCATAAGAAATACAAGTTTGATGTTACTGGAAACAGGGAGCATGGTGCTCCCCACATACATCTATATATCTTGTTCTTTCAATAAACCACTTAAGGATACTCTAGGACAGCTTGCTTTAAGTAGAATTACAAGCATCTATAGCTGCTGAGACCCTGGTTCCTCTGGCTCTGATCCTGCATTTTTATAGACCTTCAGATATGGTTACTTTCCAAAACCTCATACTGGACTACAGAAGCATCATTTGTTCAGCTCTCACCACAAACACTGTCACTGTGTCACCAGCTCCCAAGGCTCTCTCAGACATCTTGAGGCATATTAGATAAGAAGGACCTGTAACCTTGTGAAGTCTAATAGATCTGAACAGAGCAGATTAAGTAAAACTCCTTAGAGAACAAGTTCATCTGTGTAATTAAAGGAGTATGTGACCTTATTGGAAGCATAAGAACAATGCCAGCTTCTCTCACATTAACAGTTGGCCTGAAATATTCTATGCAGAAAGACAGAATTGTCATCTGAGTCATATAGAAATTACTTGTCCAACGTCAACCAGCAGGTGAATGGTATGGCCAAGATCTTGAGGGTCACAATCCTTGGTTCAGAGTGAACCCAAAGTGCATTCAATGAAGAGTAGCTGTGGAAAGAAAGAAGACAGACATACCAGTCAATATATACTTGTATGGATTCCCTACTCCTATAGGTGTTTCATCCAGAGTCTCTATGAAGTTTGTACAGTGTCCCACCATCACCTTTAATATACTTGTTCATACCTTCCAGTAGAGGACATAGACAGCTTCCAAGATGGTCCCTTCTGGAATGTCACAAGGAAGAATCACTAAGGAATGTGTTCTGAAACTGAGATTGCTTAGTTTAGCTTACTGAAAAATACAGTTAGGGCTCAAGACTATTGAAAGTAGAATTCACTATGACATATTTGACTTTGTGATACTCACTACAGCCTGGGAATCAGAACAGGGAAGAGGATTCTAAGTGCAAAGACAAAAAGAAGCTGTAGAACAATTTTTTTTTTCTAGTTTATGCCATACCTAGGACATTTTCTTCTGTTTCTTCTACTAGAACAAGAAGAATTAGCCAGAAGTCACCTGCTTCTCTCTTACAAATCGTTTCTGTGTAAGAGAGGAATACTGGCCATAGTTTTCTGTAGAGAAGAAAACAATTTTGAGTCATTGTTGGTATGGATCCCAAGGGCTCAGCTTCTAGCATTTATTATTGTAATTATCTCATCTTATATGGTGCTATCTAAGAAAACAAAAAAAATTTGAAGATAGTTTTTCTTTTAACAAAATATACATCCATTGAAAATGACCCATTTTTCATCTCTTAAAATTCGCCCTTCTCCTTGAATAGAAAGAATAATATCTTCATATTGACAGGGAAACATGCATTTGTGTGATTGTTGGTAAAGGTCTTACTGGAGATTTCTCTGTCACAAGTTCAACAACTTATAAAATCCTGAGTCAAACAGTTCTATCTGTGTAAGTAAAAAAAATAAAATAACGAACAAACAAAAAAACCGCACCACAAATGGAAAACCCAACTAACCATACAAATACATACACTACCACCAGTATCCCTTTTACATACTTTTTGTTGTACATTAATCATGCTACCAGCCTGAACTGTGGACAATTAAGACAGCAGCTCCTACTGTAAAGCAGATCAAATCCTCTTAAAGTTGCATATGGCCCTTTAATCTAAGTGCACAGAACAGAGGACTTAGTTCTAGTGCTCGCCCCACATGAATCAGCTCAAACTCTGTAACTGACCTCATTTGGCATCTGTCAGAAACTAAAAGCAATAGCACCCAGCTGTTCACTTTAGTAAAATATACAATTGCACAAATAAAAGACCATAAATTTATCTCCAATACATTGGAAACTCTACGTTACTCAGTGATAAAAATTCAGTTTTTAGTTCTTCTTCAGTTTGTGATTTTAATACTTTCTGAACAAACCTTATCCAGTTTCAATTCCTGCCCAAAGACTTTTTTCTGTGTCTTCTCATTCTGTAATAAGATTCGGTTGTGGCATACAGGATTGTTTTCTACCCTAAAATAGAGCTCTTCTCTCAGGGTGAAAGAGCATTTTCAACATCAGTTATCTTCACTGAGGAAAGCATTCTACCACTGATTAGAAAAGGGACTTTAGCCTTTTATACCATTTCTTAAAAGTTGTGGTTCCTCTAACGTTCCTTGCTTCCTACCAAGAATGGTACTTGTATTCATCTATTACCTGAAGCAATGGACAAGAAAAGAATAATGTATAAGGGCTCTTGCTCTACTCCTGGCTAACTTGCCCTTGAAGGAGTCTTCATAGTTTAAGCAAGGAGCCAGATATTTCTGACTGTAAATAACTGCAAATAGAATAACCACAAGTAGAATAGGCTGACAAAATTTACATTTAGAAGCAGTAAGAGAGAAGACTAAGTCACAAGAAAAGAAAATATTAGGGGGAGACAGAGAAGAGTGCAAAGATTGTACTGGAGAAAAGAAAATATGGACTAATAGAATATGCTCAGTTGGAAGGGACCTGTCAGGATCATCAAATCCAACTCCCAGCCCTGCGCAGGGAACTATGAACCTGAAAGTGTTGGCCAAGTGCTTCTTGAACAGGTGATGTGAGCACTTCCCTGCAGAACCTGTTCCAGTGCTCTACCACCCTCTAGGTGAAAAAGTTTTTCCAGATAGCCAGGGTACTCCAACTCATCATAAGAGACGATCATACTGCTGAGGGGAATCTGGGCCCTTCTCTGCAGTGACTGCATCTGATTGCTCCTGGCTGCAAAGAGATTAGGTACCTCCCTCAGTATCCAGACAGATCCACAGAAGGAAGCCATGTATTTCAGACATTAGGGAAGATGAATGGTGTTGTACAGACAGGCTGGTGGTAAAAGAAAGAAAATAAGGGATTAAAAGATGGGAATTCATGAAGGGAAACTGCTAGTAGAAGGATGGAAAGGACATCAGTGCTGCCCAGAGGTCAGACACTGAGAGGGCAAGATAGATGATAGTGGTGGAAGCCAGTAACAGGGAACTGAGCTTTTAAAAGAAAAAGAGGAGAATTAACAAAACCTGAATCACAATTAATTAAGAAAGAAACTAAGAATGATATGCCAAGCCCACAAAGTGGACTTTGAAAAGTAGGCTGGGTTAGGAGGCCAGTAGTAGGACAGAGGCAGGACTGAGGCAGAAAAGCCTGTGGCAAAAAATACCAGAACAACAAAGTCTATACTTAAGAAAAAATCTCACTACTTTTCAGTGTACAAAGCAAAATCAGAAAATCCTACTTATATCCAGAAATCTTTCTGAAACTGCTGACAAAGTGTGCCATTTATTGTTGGTCCATGCGGAGAATTTCTATTAGCTAGTGATAAACACTTCATATTCAGCTTGAACCATGAATTTGTTGATTCAGTTTAAGGTGTCAAGTCTTCTGAGGAACCATGAAGAAAGAACTCATTGTCAACATGTAATGGAGGAAGTACTGAGTGTTAGATTGCTTTTTTGGACTGCAGAAAATTATATACAAAAAAATTCATGCAAAAATGAATATGTATCTTACAGTACATTATAAGAGAAGCCACAATTGTAGAGACAAATGTTTTTGAAGACTATAAAGTGCTAGAAACCTTACAACAGTCTCTGGTAATATTATGTCAATGCATATCATACTTATATATACTATTCCTGTCAATGTATTACTCAGAACAGGCTCCCTATCTGCTTTGATACTGCTGGAATATCTTGTCGACTTTAAAAAGTGATGGGGTTTTTTGGAGAGTTTTTTTGATATGTAAATGTAATCACTTATTTTTAACTAATAAGTTATTGCTATGGGGAAGTACAACATGGTAAAACATTTATTTTACATATTAAAAGTTACGCTTACCTATAGCAGAAGCATCTCTGCAAGTCATTTCTGACATTATATACCAGTTTTTGTACTTTATTTTTAGTGTCCCATGAGCAAATATCAAAAAACAAAAGTTTTACCACAAAATGTGGACTAAAAATATATTAGTTCTCTAGAGTCTGAAAAAAAATCAAACATGGAATCAAATTTACTCATAACTAAATTAAGAATGCTTTAGTTGGGAAATTCCCCCAAAATAATAAAGATAAATGACATAATTAGTTAAATTCAGTTTACCCATGCTGTTTTTGTGTAATTTTTTAATGATGATGTAGCTAACAGGATATAAAATATTCATTTGTACTTTTGTTATCCAATGACCGTGCAAAGAAATAGCGCTGTGAACACAGAGATACCCACAGAGTGGTTTCCCTAGTAACAGGAAGAAGAAATGTGCTAGCAACTTCCCATACCTTCATCAAATTACTGGTGGCTCACCAACATGGTTCAAAGATGAGAAATCTATTGCTCTTATAAAATAGAATAATTTAAAATGTAACTGATGTTGCTTCCCAGACATATTTTCCTACTCAAAGGTTTAAGAAAACATTCTTTGAGAAGGTTGCATATCTGGTTGAAGGTGCTTCGAGGGTCAAAATATTTCAAAAAAATTCTGGGACGTTTGCAGAAAGTTGGAACTTGCCTAATCTTACAAACTTGATGCTCAAAAGTTATGGAGCCACCACACACCCCCCACTTAGGTTCTCCATGGCAGAACACAGACAGGTCTGAAGACACTTCACTTTGGCCACAATGCAGACTGAATGCATCAATTACACTGAGCAGAAAGCCAAGCTTGAAGAAGAAGGTATTGTTCCAATGTCAGATGTATTTCCTTGGCCTCTGTTTCTCTTAAAAACAATTTCATATTTTTTAAATCAGAGCTGGCTTGCAAAACATCAGGCTGAAGTGAAACAGCCTTCTCACAAATAAAATAAATTTGGATTTCTAAGACATTAAATCATTATAGTGAATTTTCCTCACTCTCTATGTATAACTGCAAAGGGTAAAACATTATTTCTGTCTTGATCTATATCCATCTATTAATTTATATTGTTACCATCACAGTTGCATGGGAGCCTCACAAGATCTCTAGGATCTGGAGAGGTCTTAACCTAAAGAATCTACAACAAATGGGTATAGAAACAAAGTACTCATCAGAAACAGTCACCTATTGTCCAACAGTTCTAATATTTTGAGCTAGGAGTACTTAAAACCGATGTGTTGCATGTTCTGTGTGCTCACTTATGTTACTGATTCTAAATGTGGAAAGTAAATGCTTACAACAGTATCGTCTTCTTAGAAAACTTCTGCTAATCACTCAAGAATCTTTCACTGAAACCCTAACCATCATGGTCAAGTGCCTGACTAACTGCAAAGCCAGTGCCTCTGCACTGCAGTCCAGATGCTGATACTGTGTGAATTCATGAAGAGTCACTCAGAACTGCACCCAAATTGAGTGTGAATTCAGTATAATCAAATCAGGTTTCTATACCAATCCAGGAATTCAATGTCTTCTACTTGCAGTTATAAAAACGGAGTGCATTTTCAGTTATCACAAAAACAAATGCAAGGAAAGGGTGATGAAAAAAAGAGTATTCCAAAAAGTGGTGTCAAAATGGTAAGAGTCACAGAATAAGCTTCCCTCTTCCTCCTCAGGCTAGACTTTTCAATCTGAATGTGCTCCACCCAGGCTCTGTAATCTAAATTAGGAATATTCCTTAATTTCCTCAGCAATTAGTGGTGAAATGTGATCTTCTGTTAAATCACCTTCTGGAGAGGTCTTTGCCTCCAAGTCCTGAGCAATCTGAGACAGTACCTCATACAAGTGTGTAGATTCAATAGTGCCACCACTCCTTCACGCCTTCTAAACCTTCATAGATCTGGAAAAAATGTACTGCATACCACTTATGAGAGTGGTAACTATTGAATTGTTTGCACTTGTGTTCCTTTTATAGAGGAGCAGACTGTGAAAAGAAAGTAATGTAAGAGACAAGAGAACAATTCCTGTGTTTGAATCCTAATTTAGTTCTGGAATTTGTTACCTTCAAATTGGAAGCTGGTGGCATTCAAGGCAATTATCCCATCAACATATTATATGGTCTGATTGTGACAGCAACACAATGATGGTATTGCATTTGCAAGGCTGGTCTCAGACAGGATGACAGATGGCATCTCCATTGCATAGTGCTGTCCCCAGAGAGATTAAAAAAAACAAATGAGTAGTTTTCAAAGATAGTGTTAAAGAATAACGAGCGATGATTATTCATGCAATTTAGGCAACATTAAACTACAGCCAATAGCAGTCAATATTCACTGGAGCTCAGTCTCAGTCCCTGCATTCACTGAGTAACACCTTCATTTTAAAGATGAATAAAAACTGTGAGGAACACCAGTATCAGTGTAATAAATATGTGATGGAAAAAGACAAGCAAATGGAGATATTTGGTCAGCCACTTCTGCTCTCCAGAGAATCTGCACTGGCTGAAAAACTTTTAAGATATGTAGGAGTAGTGTGAATTATACCCACAGAAAAGAAGAGTATCTCCATCATGTATGAATAAATCTATGTACGATAATTTGATACATAAGGTAACAAAGATACACTGAGACCCAACATTATATTCAACAATTACTCATTGACAGAGTTGACAAAAGCAATATGAAACTCTTGCAAGGGATCACACATTCAAAACAAACAAGATTAAGCATGATGTCTTCTAATCCCATAATGCAAATCTGTGATGAAAGATTCAGTTGAAAGCAAACATCTACTTTTCTGATTGTTTTGGCAAGACTTAGAGGACTAGGAAAATTTTTATATGGACTTGAACTAAAAATATTTCCTATGAAACTGAGTTCTTTCATCATGATACACAACACTAGCTCAACCAAACACAGACAGCTAAAGCAGGACATGACTTTGCCATGCTTTTGAGTGAAACTAGATAGCTGGTTTTCTCTGGCCAGTTCTATGAGGGTAGAAATAGGCCATGAATTACTTTTTCTCCCCACATCACAAAAGCATAAACTCATAAATAATTCCTTTGTATGGTGATTGCATTTTTATCACATCTGCTGAAGAAACATCTCACCAGTAAAAATTAGAGAATCAAAGTCCATTCTCTAGAAAGTAAATAGATTTCTTGGTGTTTCTGTTCATTTCTAAATTGTGGGGGAAGAAGATCTAAAAGCAACATAAACAAGGAAAAATAAAAATAAGTCAATATCTATCCAATTTTTCAGCTTATAAAATGCAATAATCCTGGTATTTTAAACTATCTATTTCCTAAATAAGCAACAGGACATCAACCAAGAATAAAACAATATTCTCATGTCAACATCTACCAACACACCTTTAAAGGGTTTACATCTTGCACTTCTAATATTGTTCCTCTAATGCTTTAGGGGAAAAATCAAAACATAAGAAAAACTTGTGGAGACACATATCTAAAAAGAAATTATTAATTTTTTGGAATAAGTTGAAGAAATGCTAACTCAACCTCATTGATGCAAAGTAACTATCTCTTTACTAACCATCCTTTCCTCTGTACACTCAAGACTCTCCAGAATGAAATTGTCCCACTTTTGTTCAGTCATCTAAATGAGATCTCTTAATTAAAAATAGAGTCTGCTTTGATTCCCTTGACAGCTACCAGTAAGAGATATGCCCTTCAGCTGATACTGAATTTTGTTATTAAAAAGCTCCCTAAATTTGAAAATGTTTATCACAACTCTGTCTAATATCATCTTCATTATTATAAAGTAGCACTGATAATTTAAGCTAGTTCAAAGCAACTTTGAAGCATATAATCAATGGATTTTATGGACAAAATCATTCTGTCTTCCAGAGCAGCAAGCAATGTTCAATGAACGCAGCTCAGTAATGAAACAGAGAATTAGAAAAATTGGAGAACAATTACAAGTTATCAAATGAAGCATCAAGGAAGGAATTATAATTTAATGCAATCTTTTTCACTGATTAAGGAAATTAAGAACCTATGAATTCACCTTAATTCATTCTTCATTTCACCTCCATTTTAACTTATGCAACTTCACAAAACACATGAACTGAATTCTTTGAGATGCTTTAGCATGCTGGTAGTCAACCAGTGATGTTGAAGCCATTTAGTTGAAAATAACAATAATCTAACAAAAATATGCTTTCCACTGGACTTTCTAAAGGATATGGTTATCTTTTCTTAAAACTAAAGGAGCTCAGTAGGAAGTAGCAGTGAGTACCTAATCAGACACTCACATGAGTGAAACTAAAAGGCATCATTATGACTCCTCCATTAATTTGTTTCAATCTACAAGAATAAATAAATAAATGAATCCCATTTCTACATCTTATGCATGTCCTACATCTCATTGTATTTGTTAATATATATACTAAAAACACCAAACACTGTAAAACATCAGACAATGCAACTGGGTTATGTTTCTAGATTCCTTAACAATTCCCTGCTGTACTGCCTATGAAGATTTGATTACATTGCTCCTCAGCAGGTAGGTTCCAGAACCCACCTAACATCCAGTAAAAGAGGCAGGATGAAGTGTCAGATGAAGTTGAGGGTGGGTGGATGCATGGATGGATGGATGGAGTGATAGTCCATCTGTGTGTGTGCCTTGACCATATTCCCAACAGCAGATGTTCCACTCAGAGTCTCAAACTCATCTTTTCCCTGGGTTGAACATTCTGCATTTTTAGACCATGATGATGATTTTCTCCCCATCAACTTAATTAAAATACATAATGAATATAAAACATGGTATGTGGAGCTACACAAATGAAGTTTCATGTGCTTATTGCTTTCATTCATAAGCTCCTGATACTATTATTTAAGCTCATTATACTTGTACATAAAAGGTTCAAGAAAAGATTTGTGAAGCAGATCAGAGAAGAATATGATTCTTTCTCACCTTAAAATCTGTGTAAAAGTAAATATTTGACTGGTTCATTTTCTCCCCACTCATCTCCAAATAGTAATAATAGGAATAATAATAATAATACAAGTACACTGCTGTTCACAACAGACACAAACATATCTTTAAAAACTGCTATAGCATGAGTTTTGCTATAAATAAGTTTGAAAACCTTTTTTCTTTTCTGTTTAAATGTTGGTTTTTTTCAAATCCACATTCTTATTCAGCTTGCAATGAAGTTTGACAAAACTCCCAAGGCTGCGCAACTGTGTTAGTGTTTGGACTGGTAGAATGTTTCCTCCAGGGTGAGCTCATCATTTCCCCTTAGGAAAATGGAGAGGGAGCCCATTATACTCCCCACTGCTCTTTGGCTTTCCTCTAGCAGAGCACCCATCTCAACTGCGCAGAATTTCCCCATTGTACAGACCTGAGAAATTAAAGGAATTTTTATATTTACCAGGCTACTTTGTCTTCATAAATGCAAAACTGTGGATTGACCCTTACACTCCTGCTGTGCAACTCCTGCTGTTAACTCTCCTTTCTGCATTTGAAAGGAAAAAGGAAGAGAGAAAGAAAATTCCATATCAAAAATCCTTCACAAACACTAGTGACTACCTACCTTCACCTAATTTTTGAAAATATAAATGGCAGGAAGAATACTGGTATTGCTTTCAACAGATTACAGGAGGAATAATCCAGAAGTTAGCAGTGAAGTGAATCTTACAAGTTATCTTAAATCATGAACAAACTTACCTTTTATGACATCAAAAGAATCAGACAAAATCAGCTTATTTTCCCAGACCACCTCATACCACAATCACTGACCTGAGAAACAGTTGGGAATATCTACATAATTATGAGTAGTTACTGGGGTTTGGTATAGGACATAAAGGCAGGAGTTTTATAAAATGTATCAAGTGCTGAAGATAAAAAGGTAAAATGCTGTGAAAATTCAGTGATGAACTAAAGGCAGCATTTTTGTTTACAAACCTTGTAAAGGCAGGATCAACTCAGACCAAAGGAGATGTGCTCAATTGTTCTATAAGTCTCTCTGCATTTCACTGAATTACCTACCTGAAGAACTCTCAATATGAATGTGACCTTACTTCAATCAGCGATGAACTTCTCTGATCCATCTACAACCACTGTGGAAACAGTGGTGCTGGTTTTGGTTAAAATTGAAGAGTTACTGGATATTTTCTTTATTCTGAAAAGATATAAAGAAGTCTCATCCCTTTTCATTTCAATTTAAAGGAATGATGACTGACTGAGCAAGCATAAAGCCTTCTTCCCTTCATACCCCTCTCCAAAATACTGGGGAGAAGACAATTAAATACTCAGAAGTCAAATGTTGAAATAATTCCTTTTTATGTCATCTTCATTGAATTTAACAAAGATTTTCCACTTTCAAAATTTGGACAATGACTATATATTGAAAAAGAAGATTTTATTATTAATTAAGACACACTGTTTAAAGTCAAGCATAGGTGAAATGATCACTATTACTTCTTGCTTTTAAGGTCTGCACAAGCAATTATTTCCCATACTTTTTCTGGGCTACGAATCACATTGTACTGAAGGTTGCATGATGAAAATCCATAACATGGCATTTAGACAGAGACCTCTGAGACAGATTTGCCCCAGCTTTGGGAGGTTTGATGATACCTGATTATGAACCAAAGCTGCATGTGCAGTTCTAAGAGAAACATGAAGTATTGCACGTGAAAACCTTGTCACATAATGTCCTTATGGGATGCGCCAGGTGATGGAATTGCTGTGCTTATTTGCTCACAGCTGATTGTGGGTGAATTGCAAACTATCATTATTCAAAAGAATAAGGCTGAACAAAAGAGAAGAGTGATCTGTCTTTCTTAATGGTATTTCAATAGAGGGGGAAAAAAATCACAGGAACAGATGGTCCTTCTTTAGTGAATGTGCTCATGTGGGAGAAGCACCTACACAGCAGACTGGGGCAGGCAGAAATGAGAAAGATGGCATACTGAGTGCATCCAGGATGAGTGCAGCCTGCAACTTTTCTGAGAGAAACAGAGCTTAGATATGTGAATGGATGGACATCTGAAAACTCCATCTGTGTTTGCACCAGGTGACATGGAGCCCCAGTACATGACCTCACTGTGAGGCTTAATGGAACAGGCAAAAGCACATATGCCAAATTATAGTCACTGCCATAGCTCTCTCTGCGTCTTCATCATGCATAGCAGGGCCTCCTTATGTGTGACCTAATAACAGCCATATTAATCTGGCTTCTAAAATAACTTTTTTTTTTTTGTTAAAATAACTCTTGCCATACAGCTGCAATTGCTTTTACAATGACAGAATCCCAATATCCCTGAGAAGCTTGCCAGGCATGAGAGAGAAACGCAACCTCCACGCTGTGTCTTCCTTCCTGTCGCTAATATCATGGCAGGCACTGAAGGCATGCCTTGGCAGGAAACTACTTTAAAAAAAACTCTCTTTGCACATTACAACACTCTTCCAAGGTCCAAAGAAACTGAACAACTATTTTGATGATGTTTAGTTAGATGAATAGTTTAACTATGACCTTTCCTCACTCCTTACTCTGCTGATTCTCAGTAACAAAGGAAAAGAACTACCTAAATATGTGTCTGACTGTGTAGGTATACACCTTCTCTTTAGCACAGTTTACATATTTCACACAAAGCAAGAGCCATTTAACTGGGGTCTTAGTAATAGGTAATTTGTAGTTAGTATTCTTTTCAGGAAGACGTTTCATTCTGTTCATTCTATAATTCTCTTCTAACCCCAATTTTTTTTTTCGTTGTTACCAAATATTTTTGGAAAATGTCAAATTTATCTGAGTTTCAAGTTACTTCTTGTTATAGTTTCAATACTCGGTGGAATTCCTTCCTAACGACCTCAGAGGCAACGCCTTTGTCTGTGGAGACTGGATAACAAAGGCAAACTGCATATTCATGTGGTGCCACTGATCACTTGTCTAGTTTTTAGTTCTGCTCTCTCCCCAGGTCGGGAGGGGAGGGGGGGGAGCGGCGAGGGGGGCGGCTCCTTCTTTCCTGCGCAGGTCAGTGAGGTTCAGCTACTGCAGCTGCCAGCGTGGGGAGTGAGGCAGAGACACACCGGTTGTCTGGAATTTACTGGATAGCTGGGATTGTTTGCCTTCTCGCCCCTGACTCGACTGCTTTGTGGTCATCTGTGAACACTGTGGGAGCTGCCTGGGAGAGGAGGAAGAGGAAAACACCTGGCTCTTGTTCCTCTATTTCCAAGACAGATCTCCTGCTNTTTTTTTTTTTTTTTTTTAAATTTTTCTGTGTCTACAAGTGCCCAAGACTGGTTTTTTTTAACCCTGAGAAATACTGGATTTAAGACAAGCAACAGCTTGATGCTGTACTGGTACTTTTAAATTACCATCTGATTTTAAAATACCACTGCTGATTTGGATCAGCAATGACAATCAAAACTGTTATATAATCCCAAAACACTGAAAAATTCTGTTGTTTGCTTTTTCCCTCCCTGTCTGTGCATATTTTGCTTTTAATATATAAACAGAACACTTGATAGTGAATTCAGTGGGACTCAGACAGAAGTTTTGCTTGTGTCTTACTACCAGTCCATCCTCTATGAGCAAATTGCATTCAATTGTCACTTTACCCTACTGACACAAATAACAGATGCAAGTCATGAGGAAAGTTCTCAGTCAGACTGAGAATGAAAAAGAAATTCTGTTTCTGATTGAGCATATAAATCTCTACCTTTCTGAAGTCAATGGAAAACCTTTAGCAGGCTTCAAAGGGACCAGGATTATCCCTGCTTTTTCTTGGTACTCAAAGATATTCTGAGTTCAGCTATGCTGAAAATATCTTTTCATCAGTTTTAGAAAGAGAAATAGATTTTTTGCTTTCCTGTTTTTAATGAACAGAAACCTAAACACAGATATCTGCCACAGTTAAAGTTATATTCTGTTGAATATAATTATTCGTTCACCAAAAATCTTTTTCATTGTAACTGTATTTGGAATAATCTATCATAGTGATTAGATCACTATGCCAAGCTTTAGCTCAGATCCAATGTTAGGTTATAACTCCTTGGAATAAAAGATTTAAAACAGATATGCCAACAAAACCTTAAACTACACTTTTGCTGTGCAACTCTATTGCTATATTAAGACTTCATTTGATTTTCTTGAGAGCTATAATAAGATTAAGGCATAATCGTAAATTCCCCTGTGACAAAAGATAAACTACTTCTCATTGATCTCTCAGAAACCAGACCAATTTTTGGATATTAAACAGTTATTACAGCAGCAACAGGTATGTTATTGTTCCAATAACACAATGTCAATGACACTGATTTTCAGACACACACGGTAGTGGTCTCTTGAGAAGCCTGATTCAACTCCTGACCCAGACAATAAGGAATGACAGAGATTAACCAGTTGCTTAAGAGTTGTCTTATGGATTTTTTTTTTCACTTGTATTGAATTATATAAACCCTTCCAACAAACTTACTGGCTTCTGTTAAGTGGGTCCCAAATCTACATGGATTGAATGAGGATTTTTTTGTTTTTGTTTTGCTATTGTAACATTTAGAGCAAAGTAATAGTGCTTCGGAAGTCTTCTGTGGCGCCTTTCAGTAAATTAAGTCAATCCTTACTAGTGCGTTAACTGTGTAGGCAGAGCATCTTTATAATTAGATTCGATAAAAGGTATACAGCTTGGCAGAATTATTGTAGTTCCAATTTACCCTCTTCAAGTTGTTAGTATGATTTTTATGTTTAGTTATTGCTATTAAAATTCTAGTGGTGATATGGAGTGTAAACATGATAAAAACACGCATTACATATCAACCCATGAACACAACATCTTTTAATCTGAATAGTCAGAAAAACAGACAGTACAAAAGAATTTCTATCCTAGCCTGAGAAGAAAAGTCACAGTAATTAGCAGAGGAAATGAACTAGAAACATTTGCTACAACTTTAGCTTTGATATTATTATGGTAATTTTCAACAAAAATAACTTATCTTAAAGGAAGCTTAAGTAAAACACTGTAATTAACCCCAAATTTCTTATCTCTCTGGGCAACACTCTAATGACAAGAACACTCTTCTCTGTCCTCTCAGATAAAACCATATTTTCATCAGATCATGAGCTCTCTAGCTGAAGAAAATAACTGTATGGGATACATGTACCGTGTGGGATCATATTAAAAGTTCACTGGAACAAAATCATGGATAATTGCATTACTCTAATTCAAAAACTCACCTGCAGAAAAGCAGTCTCAAAAGACAAGATTGCTTGGCTACCACAGCCTTTATATATTCACAGGATAATACATACGATAACTTGGAGATCTGACTTTTAAATGTCAAGCATGATGTTAGTCTTCTCCGAAGCAGTCCACATCTAAAATAAACAGAAAGCACTAAAAACTAATTTCAAAGTGAAACAGACCAGATGCCTCAAACTTATTAAAAAAAAAAAAAAGTCTTGCTGAAATCAACACAGCTAGTGAGACTAGTAGAAAGTGATTCTTCTGCTAATGGAAAAGACACATTATCATAACATTGAACCTATGCTCTTAGTTCTTAAGCGGGATTAATTTCTCAAATCAAAATCTATGATGTGATAAGATCCACACAGGGAATTCAGGGAATTCTGCAACCTCTCTGAGCCCCTTGTTCCAGTGCCTGACACCCCACACTGTACATTTTAACCTTAGGTTTAAGTGGAATTTCTTGCATTCAGCCTGTGCACATTGCCTCTTTCCCATCCACTGGATACCAATGAAAAGACTCTGTCTTCCTTAGTCCCTTTGACCAGATACCAATCTACATTGATAAGATACCCCTTGAGCCTTCTCCTCTCCAAGCTGAACAGTCCCAGCTCAGCCACTCCTCATACGACATGTGCTCCAGTTTCTTCATCGTCTTCATGGCCCTTCAGTCAACTCCTTCTGCTAAGCCCACGTGTCTCTTGTAGTGGGAAGCCCAGGACTGGACACAGTGCTCCAGATGTGGTCTCACCAGTGCTGAGTAGCGGGGAAGAACAGTCTTCCTCAACCTGCTAGCAACACTTCTCACAGTCCAGAAGGCTCTTGACCTTTCTTGCTGCAAGGGGATGTTGCTGGCTGATGTTAAACTTGCTGTTAACTGAGACAGCCAGGGCCTTCTCTGTAAGGCTGCCTCGCAGCTGGTGAGGCTCCAGAGTGCAGCACTGCCTGGGGTTAGTCTGCCACAGATGCAGAACTTTGCATTGCCTTTTCTTGAACTTCATGAGACTCCTGTTGGACCATTACTTTAGCCTATTCTGGTTCCTCTGGATGGCAATACAACCAAGTGTCGTATCATAGTGATCCCTGGTGTATTCCCTCCAGTTTGATAACAACTTATAAACTTGTTCAGCATGCTGTCTGTCCCATCAAGCAGGTCATCAGTGAAAGTGGTAAAACAGTATTGACCCATAATCAACCCGGGGATACACTATTGACTGGTCTCTGGATGGCATGTCACAACCCTTTCTGCTCACTTATCTAGCCAATGCTTCATACTTTATCTATGAATATGTTATGGGATACAGTATCAAAAGCCTAGCTGAGGTCAAGGTAAATAACATACAGTCCTCTTGCCTCATCCACCTAGCTAGTCTTTTCCTCATAAAAGACATTTGAGTTGGCTAAACATCATTTCACTAAATCCAGACTGACTATACCAAATCACCTTCTTGTCTTTTCTAAATTTGCAAAAGTTTTTTATGATTATTTGCTCCACCACTTTTCCCAGAATCAGCCTGTAGTTCCTCAGATCCTCCTAAATCTTCTTGAAGATAAGAATGATATTTGATTTCTTCAAGCTCTCAGAAGCCTTTCCTCATCACCATGACTTTTCAAAGATAAATTACAATGACATTGGCAAGCACTCTTCATAACTGTGGGTATATCCTAAACATCCAGTTTGTATAAATATTCCTTAATCTAATTTTTGTCTACCTAAGCTAAGTTTTCCTTGCTTTGCTTTTCCTTGCTTTGTTTTCACACTATTTCAGGAGCCAAGTATTCCTAAAGACAAATCACACTGGTGGAGAGTGAGGCAAAGGCAGCACTGAGTACAACAGTGTTTTCCACATACTTTGTCACTAGGTTCCCCATTGAGTTCAGTGCAAGACCCATGTTTGCCCTAGTCTGCTTTTTTCTATCAGTGTGCTTGTAGAAGCCCATCCTGTGGTACATCCTGTTCCCTTCCAGATTCAATTCCAGATGAGCTTTGGTTTTCTTAACCCTATTTCTTAACTCTTGAACAGTGTTCCTGCATTTCTTCTCTGCATAGCTACGTGAAGCAACTTCAGCCTGTGGGTTTCTTCTTTAGTCTGAGTTTAGTTAGGAGCTACTAGTTCACCTCTGTAGGCCTTCTGCCGTTCTCCTGCACATGGGGTTCAACAATATTTTAGCTCAGTGGAGGCTGTCCTTGAAAACTGACAAGGTCTCCTGAATCCTTTTTTTCTCCAGGGCTGTCTCCCATGGCATTCTTTTAAGCAGGTTTCTGAACAGACCAAAGTCTTCTCTCCTGAAGTCAAAGTTTGTGATCCTGCTTTTTGCCTTGTTACCTCATTCCTGGATCCTGAACTGTTCACTCTTGCACTTGTAGTCTCTGCAGCCAAGATTGCTCTCAGGCTTCACAGTCCCAGCCAGTTTTTTTTTGTTTTGTTTTGTTTGTTTGGTTGGTTTTTGTTTTTTGTTTTTTGGGTTTTTTTTTGTAAGAATAAGGTCCATCACAGCATCTCCTGCCATCAGCTGCTTGGTCACCTGTGTCAGGAAATTATCAGCAATGCACTCCAGAAACATCCTGAGTTGCTCTTGCCCTCTGAGGTGCTGCCCTTCCATGGGGTCATACTTGCATTTTTCTCCATGTGGAAAAGTGATTTGACTCTTTCTCCTCACAAACTTTGTGGAGCTTGAAGGAATTTCATTATCTTGGAGGTGTTTTGCACATCTTTCAATTTTTTTTAAATGTCCCTAAGGGTTCATATTCTTAGGGAGAATTAAGAGGATGGCAGAAGATCAATCTTTTTTTCCTTAAGAGACCAGATGAAAAACATCCTCAAACATGGTCATTTGACCATCACAAAATATGGTCACATATATAGGAAGGTTTATCAGTCAGAATACCATTTTTATTGTTTCCATACCTACCAAAATGAGTCATTTTGCCCTTAAACAGGTCATCAAGGCTTCATCAGATACTAGTCTGAAAGCACAGTCCCAAAAAACTGGGCAGGCATTATCTGCCTTCAGCAATTCCTTCGTTCTGGAATAAGTTCAAACCTCACTCATCAATGTATTCTAATGAGGTGAAAGATATGGAGTATCTATCTGTCCTTTAGCTCCTGCTAACATCTATCAGCACATGGTAGTCCAGTTGGCTACTGTCAATAGCAGTATCCTAAAATCATGTCTTTCAGGAATTGTGATCTTATTTTAAAGCAGCAAAAACCTAGTGTTCCGTACCAAAGACTGAATCTATAGCAAAGACTGAATCTGTAGCAAAGACTGAGTAAGCAGAACACATGGTACTGACAAGAATTATATTCTACACTTGATATTTTCTTCTATAATGTTTGCATGAAACAAAATATACTTGCATAGGTTAAAATCCCAGACAATTCCTTTTTTTTTTTTCCATTTGAGTCAGTAGGACCCAAAAGAACACTTGAGTATGTTCCCAAATTTGAACACTATTTCCAGTATTTCCTATTATCTACTCCTAAGGTACCTAACAAAGGGAATATGAGAGAAGACATCTGTAATACAAATATTGAAAACATGCCAGGAACATAACAAATAACTGGAGAATCAGAACACTTCAAAGACTCAAATTATTAACTGTGAACAGCAGTGTGCTATCTTAACATTTACAAAAAAATGTCCCCCACAAATATCTGAGATCTAATATTTCATCATCTTATTTTAAATAACACTGCAGCTTTTCACAGTGTAATAAACATGGGAAGAAGCACATAGTGTTTCTTCAGATTCTCACACCTTTCACACTTAGCTACATTTAAAGATGACCTGAATTGCAATTACACAGAAAAGTATGATGTAAACATCAGACAAAAGAATACATCAGTTCATCGGGATGTAATGCAAGACTACAAGAAGAATTTGTCTTGTAAAACACAATCAAAACATGTATTTACATTTGCAACCTGAAATCTTCTCAAAGTTTTTTAATGTATTATTCCACTTCTACTTTTCCTGATAAAAATGTGGTCTTTCTTATGATAGGCAAAGGATACATTTTTAGGTTTCTTTTTAATTGCCTAAGAAATGCAGCTTTGGCTTTGATAGATGTGGATTCCCTGCTGTTTGCCTTCTGCTGAGAGACATATTGGAAGTAAAACCAGGTTCTGCTATACAAGGCACATCACTCACATTCTTTTTATGCATACTGCTAGAAAATGCTTTCTGTAGCTATATCATAATTTTGGTTCAAAGCCATTGTTTCTCTTCAAGTCTCACTTAGAGAATATTGTTTATAAAGTAGTCTACTAACTACAGTTCACTTTAGTTCATTTATCTAAAGAAAAAATAAATTGTAAATAGCTCCTATATCTAGCTACATGAAGTAAACTATTTTGATTAAAAATACATTCTAATAAAATGTTTATCAGGATCTGTTCAGAGTTTTCAAGCAGGCTTTCAAAGCAGTGGTGTGTGGGACTTGATTAAATGCCTCTTATGTGCTACATATCCATAGTATTAAGGTCAATCAAATTCTTCTCAGCAAAAGCTGGCAACTCAGACAAAATTCAGTGGGATTTAAGCAACAGCAATTTGGGCATGGAAAGCTTACTAAATTCTGTTGGCTTTTTCCCTCACTACAGGATGTATAAATAGCAAGACACAGTAAACAACCTGAGCTAAAATCACCAAGCTTAACAGGCTTTAAACAGAAGGAGATGAATATGCAGCACCTATGGCTAATCAACATTAGCTAGGGTGAGATAACCAGTTAAAACAAAATACACGTTAGCACCCAGACAAAGCAATGCAAGTCAATGCAGAAATATTTATTCATGCTTAATAAATAAATAAATCAATAATTAAATCACTATGTCCCATTAATGTGCAATGATCCTAGCCTAACAAGACTTGTCTCTGAGCAATTTTAGGTAGCTTTCACAGCCCCATGCCGTCAGCACCTTGTTTCTGCTCCAGATTGGGTACCTGACACTCAGCAATGTCTTCTCAAACCCACCCGCCCTGTTGCTGTCAACTGTCAGAGCAGTTTCACTGGTCTCTGTGCTCACTAGACACATTCAAACTTAGTACTCCTTCTCCAAGGAAAGATTAGAAATACCAGCCTGATCCCTTTAAACGGCAGAGATGAGACCCAGCTCAATAATGGGATTTTTACATGATGGATATCCCTTTCAGCTTCAAAGGAAATGTCTGCAGAGGGAATGCCCGAGTTTGTCACGATTGTTTTCAATAATATAAGGCAGAGAGCAATAGTAGAAGTGACTTAAGAATCCACACTGACATCTCGTGGACACAGAGTCAGCAAGCCATTTCTAAGCACTTTCAGCACACCCTGTTGGAGTGTTGTTTAATCTAATAGCTGAAGTTGAATAGTACAGAGAAAGGGAGATGATTTTCTGAGACTTGTTAAACGGGGCACTTTATGGAATGTACCAAGCTTGTGCAGAGTGGTGTTTCACAAACTAAGTATCAGAATCTGGATCTTGATAGAAAGGTGTTCGAAAATGCATTTAATATTTTTATTCCCAAGGCTCAAATAAAAAAAAACAAACATAATTGAAAGGAAAAAAAACCACATAAAAAACCAAGACCAATAATTTACATGATTATTTTAGAATACAGGTGGTGATTTAGCTAGGAACTTGAGCTCTATACTTATTTATAAGCAAAAAAGGAAACCTGCTGAAGTTACCATGTACTAATCTACAAAATTGCCTGTACAAAAGCATTTTCAGAATAACAGACAAACACTACTGGTCTGAAACAGGTCTATTGTTAAATTGTTTTTGTGTTCTGTCAACTAATCTAGAAAAAACCCTGATATCTCTGAAATACCATGGGAAAAGTTAAAATTGTCATAAATAGAAAGCAGGATTACAGATTTTATTTAAATAAATACTGAGCAGGAATGGTTTCATAGATAGCAGAGGAAAATGGCTTGCTTCCTCCCTTTGGAAGGAACTCCGTGAAGGGAAATATTTTTAATCTCAGCCTTCGAGAAAAGCAATGGTAATTCTCCCATTTCTTCCAGGACTTCTCAGTGTATCTCATTTTAGACAAGGTGTACAAAATACAGAAATGAAAAGGAATCTTAAGTGCTGTGTTTTGCACAAGATGCCCTGAGAGATTTGCCTCAGGGAATTATTAACACAGACAGCAGAATGAAGCTGCTAGCAGGATGGAAACACACATTGATATAGAACGTGCCTCCAAGGTAATTTTTAATCAATGATGCTCAATACTGAATCCAAGAAGCCCTCTAATATAGCTCAGGTTCATAAGAATTGGCTCATTTAATGACTGTAGATGCAAAAACATTCTGAAGTAATCACTTTATGATGGAGCACATTCCAAGGAGTCACAAGTTTTCACCAAAGGCTTCACTCCAAATGTAAGCATTTAATTAACTTTCACCAGCACATTTTGGAAACAGTGCAGTTCCAGTAATATTCATCAGTACCCCAAAAGATTGGTTTTTAGCAGGATATCTGTATCAAATACAGGACTTGCTTTTCCCTTTTAAAGACATTTGCTCTTTATCTTGACATTGACCATGGGATCCAAGACACAACTGAATCACTGTGTGTTTGCACCATGTGTAGACTATGTTAATCCTGTACTTTTCAATTTCATGCAGCATTCAGAAAGGATCCTGCCTTATAATCTCCCTTTCATGTATAATTTCTAGAATTCTGATGAGTGGGAAGACACTTTTCTGTGAAGATCACACACAGACAGCGAAAGGATTTAAGATAGATCTGTCAGAGGTTTAGTTGATAGATTAGGCTCATTGTCTCAGGGTTGACCACATTTGGTACCTGGAGTCTCCAATTTCCTCACTCTTCTATTGAAATCTAACTACTCTTGTTCTATTCCTCTGGCAAATTTCAAGGGTGGTTATTAATATTTCTTGTTTGACTTTAAGCATTCTGTAGCAGCATTATGTCAGGACACTAAGACAAGGTGCATCCTTCTTGATGAAAGCTCTATTGCAGTGGCTGACCAGAGCTGGACTGCAGGTTCCTGTCAGCTCCTTTTGCCTGTATTGATAAGAATCTCAGTTCTTTTCTTGGTTAGTGTTCATTTGGCAATCAGAAGTGTGGTTTCTGTTGGAAAAAAAAGTTAAAAATTATAACCTCACCCAAAAGAATAAAAAATATTTTGGGATTTCAGCATGTTAACAGTGAAGAATGAGAACGGATGTAGCCTTGGATTATTTAATAACTCATGGGGAAAATAACATTTTATTATATTAAAATGGCAAACATTCACTCCACTGGGGGAAAATAATGTAACACTTGTCTTCCACATACAGCAATTACAGCTGACAGGGATCTTCATTCTGTGTCGTATGAAAGGACAGATTTAGCTTGTGTGTGTAACAAACCACAAATGAGTAATGAAGGTCTTAATTTATAAATGGATGAAATCACATTTTCTATTTATAGTTATATAAAGAAAAATAAGGGAACTAAGTTCTGCTCATAGTGGTGTTTCTCTACAGTTAAAAATGCGATGAAACATATTTGGTTTCAGCTTATCTCGGTTTCCAGTAACAGGCTGTCCCCAAAAAATTGAGCCTTGGTCTCAACAGTTTTATGTACGATAGTCTGGGAAATGATATTAAAGGATTCCATGACCTTACAACTAATCTTCAAATTAAAATATAGATTAATACTACTGCAGCAGTTTTTTTGTCTTACAAATACTAAGAGGTGCTAGGTTTCTTATTGCTCCCTTTGGTATTCTGAATGTTCCATTCAACTTTCTAAATGTCATTGTCTAAGTGCTGTCTTGATCCTCTGAAAACTCAACCATGCACTGAACTTACAGGATCCATTCCCATTTAATCCTGTGGGATTACTGCAGTGTCTAAAGCTGAGAACATGCAGAGAAATGAATATACGAGAAGATGAACTGTAATTACATAAACTGAAAGTGGCCATGTTGAAAGGTTCAGTTAGACCAAAAATATTGCTTCCAAAAACATATAACTGAGAGAGGGTAAGACAGCACAAGGAGGCTCCTCAGTATAATATCCCATTTTTCATCTACTGAAGTTCATTTATAGCATTTTCCTCACCTATTTCAACAGTCTAAACATTCTGATTATACTAATCTCGAAGATAATTGTAGACATAAATAATCTGGTTTCACTCCAGTTTTTAAGGAATCCATTACTGAGAGATAAAGCAATGTATGGCAACACTATTAGATTTTTATGCTTCTTTTTTTCTTAGTTCATTAAAGATAAATGTATATACAAGTTGTATCAGAAATTTACTGTCTCTCTGAATTGTTGTCTCTTCAAATTTTTTTTATTTGTTTAATAGTTATATATTTTATCCATGTTAAGGAGCCAGTCTCCCACAGAATTCATATGCAAACACTAAAGCTTGAAATTGTGTTGTTTCATGTGTGATAGCAAGTATAAATAGTATCTTTTCCAAATACTGCATGCACTGAACACACAGTGCAATATTTTTGTGTAAACAATGACATCTATATGTCAAGAAATTCTGCCTTATTCAGCCATGATAACTGCAGTGGTACTAAGAGACCTCCATGTTTCAGATTTCAGAATAGGCCACTGACCGGCAGCCTCAGCCTTTCCCTAAACTGTAAAAGTTCTTTAGTCAAATCTCCTCCTTCCCTCTGATTTTCTAAAGGCTAGATGAGGTTACCAGTTATTTGAGCACTTATTTTAATAAAGCCCTTTCTTCAAGGAAATACAGATCATCAGGAACAGAGGAATGTAAATATGAAGATCATGTAAGAAGCATCAAGAAAGTTGGAAAAGTGGTAGGTTTCCTTTTGCATTTCTAGTGCTCCTGCCTTAATCATTGGATGTGAAGCATTTCCATTTGAAAGGGTATGTTTAAAGCCCAAGACCAAAAAATCATGTTGCTTCATTAGTGCAACAATCCTACATGCAGAAAACAAATCCAAGAAATCCCTTTTCAGCCTGTTGCTGGTGGCAAAGCAGCAGCAATGTGCTTTGGTTCATGTGGTTAACTTCAAATTCAGAAAGGATAGAGACCCACCAGGGTTGCAAGGCCTGTGACCAAAGGCTAGTTTTATTTCTAAACGATAGGGTAGGACTCAGGCTTTCATTTTCCTAGCAAGAAAACTTTGCAAAGATACAAATGAGACCAGCAGCACTGAACTGTTTGCTTTTGGTGGTCTAACTAGTCTTAGGAGCTTGGATTTCTGAGAGTCTCCCATGTCAGCTTTGAAGGCATCCTGCAAATCTATTGGCCTTAACTGTTACAAAGGTAGTGTTTCAAGAGGTATCTAAAGTTTCAAAAATAAGATGATTGTTCCAGTCATGTATACAAGTGAGCAGACATTTAGGCACAGTCATCCCTACAAAAAATAAAAAAAAGACTAAACAATGGCAAATTTCAATATATTTCACAGATTATTATGCAAATTACAATAAAGTTCTTGTTAAAGAACTTCAGAAAGCTTGCAGATTTATACAGAAATGTATTGTTCCAGCATTTCATTTTCAGAGAAGGTGACATGCAAATCTGTGATGTAAATTAGGCTAACACTAAATGACAAGCCTCCACCTTCTTTGACAAGCAATGTATTCAATTAAATGCTGTCTACAAAATCAGCCATATAATTTATACCGAATGAGTGGGAAAACCTAAGGCATCCCAAACAGTAAAAAATCTCCAGATACCCAAGTTAACCTAATTGATTTTATGAATATGGCTCATCTTGAAAACCATAAGAAAACACCTACAAATTAAAAGGGAAAAAATACATATCTGAGGTGTTATTCTAAAAACTTTGAAAAAATTCAGATTGATTTGAATATTGAACATATGATCTGTATGAAGTAGTAAAGAGAAAACATGACATTTGTTTGGAAAAGTTCTATTTTCCAAAATATTGTTCAGGTAAAAAAAATCTGCACCCTATTTTTCATTTTTATTTTTATTTTATTTTATTTGATAGAATTGAAATTGAAACCACAACATGATGCAAGTCAGTCTCTCCTTTAAGCTTCTTAGAATAATTCTGCTGAGTTTTTACTGCTTATTAAAAGGTTACAAGGAACAGCAGATGCTCATTAGACCATGAAATAACATGTCAGCTTCTTTTACAAAAATCTATTTCTTAAATCTTGCCTTTTCTACATCATTATGTCAAATTTCACTTCAGTGACTTAAGCTAGTGTAAAGTCCTGAACAAGATCTTAATAAAGGCAATGAGTCTTTTTTTCTTTCAGTCTGGTTCTAATACTTTTTATTTGTGACATATGCTTAGCTAAATTAAAGTCTCTCAGAAGTCAAATAGATAGTGACTACTGACATATCAGGTTCACTCTCCCATTAACAAAAATTAAATTTTACATGAAAATGTAAGCATTTATGACTTTTATTCTGTTAACCATATTTAAACTGCATTCATAAATTATTATTGCTGATATTCTCACTTCAAGTTAATCAGAAGCTTAAGAACTGCAGAAATGAAACCTACAGGGCACATCCAAATGTGATCAGCAGAACACATGGGACAAATATTTATGTGGGCTGGTGTCATCTGATTATTTCTAAAGGAATATGTGCAAAGTAACTTTAATATTAATTTGTTAGTGTTGAAGCCTTGGGCAGGGAAGAGTAAAAGTCTTTTAACTGGGATTTTTTCATTCTTACATATTTCTGAGGGAAAGAGGCGCCTAGAAATCTTATGGACTCCCTTGCCAACTCAGAACACAGAAGCAGGATTCAGACACGTGGATTCATTTCCAAATCACCACACTTCTGCTGGGTGAGTTTTACATGTCATGCAGACAAAGGGATGAAGTCTTCTGACTTGACCTCCATTGGAGTGGCACTGCATTTCTTTTTAGTCACAACACTGCCTGCTCTCTCTTTCGCCATAAATGCTTTCCACTGCAACTCTAGAAATCTGCCTAAAACTCTCTATGATAAGCTTTTTCTTTGACTTTCTCTTAGCTGATGTCCTTTGTAAGATCAGAAATTAAGCTGTTCTAAAGCTAGTGTAATTTGCAGCCTTTCTGGTATATGAAAATGGTCCCTCTTATTCTGGGCCCATTAGTTTTATTCTTTCACCTTAATAATTCACTACAGAAATGGAAACACAGTTAGAAAAATGAACTGGGCTCTAGATCCACATAAACTCCCAAAACAAGATTCTGCCAGGCATCAGCATCTTCACTGCAGGAATATGATCCAAAGTGTCTTCGGCCATCAGTCATGTAACACTCAGTAGGTCCTTCCCTCCCCATCCTCACTAAAACAAGAAGGTATTAAGCATTTGTTTCAGGGAATAGCTTGGTAATGCAGGAGAAAATTCCTGAGCACAGGTCATCCTTTAAGAGCCTCTGTACCAGAGTTTTCAACACCAGTCTTGACTCAATGATTTACAGCCACCCTCTGAAGGAAGATAAAGAAACTCCAACAGGAAGCAGAAATCTCTTTAAAGGTTTTCAAATTTAAGAACTATGCCAACTATTATTTTTAAAAGCAGTCAAACAAGCAATTTATTTTTATTTTTATTACTGTGGAAACATGCATTGTAGTATGCATGGGATATTATCAACCTCATGGTACCACACAAAATAAAATTATATGTTCTCATTGCTCAAATTGAAACATCTAAAGTTCTTTCACCAGTATACACGGAACCTAGACACCCAGATTGAAGACAGGCTTCTAATCCTATAGACAGGCCCCTAATTTCTCTTATGTGCAGCTTTTATTATCCTTTGCCCTTCAGCCTCAGTTCTATCATCTTCTCCTGAGAAGGGGTAATTTCATCTTTGCTTGTACTCATTACAGGGGACAGGGGAGTAGTGGGGACCAGGAGGAAAAGCTGGAAGGAGGTTTGGCGAAACAAAAGCTTGTGAAGGCTATTTAATTGATGTCCTGTCATTTAGAAATGAAACTGGTAGTGGCAAATGTGGATGCTCAAGTCCTTGAGACAGTTTTCAGAGGAAATGGTTTTATAGTCAAAGCTATTTTTGTAAAATGTTAATTTGTGTACCTGTTGAAATCTTTATAATTTTAGATGTATTCTTTTTAATAATTATTATAAAAGTCTTGATTTCTTTAATTAAAAAAATCACCTCCTGACATTAGCCTTGATTTGATTTTGATCTTTGAAATTGCATCTAAAACTACAGTCATAACCTTGAAGAATGTTTTGAATCATTAGTAAAATGCCTAAGACAATAGATAGTTTTTTCCTAACAACCTCCTAAATAAGAACCATATATCAGTGAAATTCTGAAATCAAAGTGATTGTACATTTTTGCAAAGAAAACATATTCCCTGTATAAATAATCACTAAAATGAGAAAATTACTTTCATAGCATCACTGCAAAAAAAAATTGCCAGGGCCATTTTACCATAAATACAGACATTTCATAATTTCCAAGCCAATTCTATGTTCTGAATTATAATTAAGACTGAGAACCTGTGATAATTGATTTAAAGTCACTACTAGAAAATTATAACTTATCTGAAACCAGAAAACCTGTGAATTTGGAATTTTTTTGTAAAGGTATCATGGTAATATTTCCTCATGGCCAGAGTGAGGCAGTGGATGCCAAGATAATCATCTCATTTTCAGCTATTTTGCAACTACAAAACTCAAGTAATTTCAGATTCCTGTACATGGCAAATGCAGGCAAAAAGTCAGAATCTACTCTATGATTTTCATCATTGCATGCATTTAATTTCATAGATCATAGGTCTTAACAATAAATTCAATGTACCTAGACCCATAAACCACAAAGTTATAGATCATAATTGAGAGAGTTCATGCCATAATCCATGCTGTTCAGAAGAATTCTGCAGAACGTTTTCCTTTTTTCTTTCTATTCCCTGCATTGCCTCTGTGACATTTTCCTCTCTTTGAGCTTGTGACCACTCTTCTGAGAGCCACCATTTACCTGGAGCCACAGGGGCCCAATTTGACATTAATCACTGGAAGTTTTGTCAAGAGTTTCAGTTTTGACAGATCCGTCTTCTTAGACTTTATCAAATATTCAGACAAATCTGAAGGATCTCAGATAAATCTTTGAATTTATGTATAATTTGCCATTCAGAGGCACTTGGCCTTATGTCATTGCCCTGCATTTACTCATTCCCATGCAGCTCTTAATTTTTTACCTCTTCTTCATATGAAATATTTTAACTGTGATCAAGGAGGCTAAAATTAATCTGGTGTTACATATAAACAGAACAGGACTATAAGCAAAACCACCTATAAGGTCCAACTAGGAAGATATCAAAATGGTAACTATCAGACAAAAGCCAATTACATAACCCACTGTAAAATGCTCACTAATACTCACCTGGCCATACCTTTATTAACATTAATGAGTGTGCACACTTATGAAATGAGTGTTTTTTACCTTCAGGTTACTAAAACATATCTATGCATGAAATATTGCCTCAGTGTTAAAGCTGGATAAGTTACAAAATAAGTGGAAATGATAAGTAAATCTAGGAAAAATCTGAAGTATGACCCATGGCAGGTTAAGCAAGATGATTGCAAAGAAGTCAGCATTTTAATAGGTCAATTGCTCAATTCTGCAGGGAATTAAAACACTGCTAAACTCCCCCACTACATATTTGTTTACATTATTTCAATTAAGCACTTCACATTTCATTAAAAGAAAAGGGAAAAGGAACAACCCTACTCTGGGATAGAGAGATGGAGTATGGGTGTGTGTATGGAAAATGCTTACAGTGTTGTTTATGCCAGTCTTATAATTTAATGTAAGCAGACTTGGACAACTAGAGCAATAGAGCACTGAAACTCAAACACTTAGCTTTGTTTATGGCTTGCAAAAGGAACAAATAAATGAAATCACGTACAATGGAAAGTATTCTTTGAAAAGTAAGGAGCTGCATTGCCCAGTGATGTTACTTACCATACATTTACACCCTCTGGAGTTTCATGCTCCTGAACGCTGATATTCCCTGTAAAGACTAAACCAAAGAAGTCTCAATATTTGAGATTTCTCCATTATTAACTTTGCTGTCTGACCATCCAGGAGCCATTCTGGTGGTCACACTTGTACGTGAGACTTTCCCTGCTGGGACAGAAGTCCCTTGGCTGGGGATGGCTTCAGTGAGCCAATGGGTGCCCCATTTGACTCACTTCACACACCTCTCTGGTGCAGACAGGTTTCCCAAAAATGCACCTAAGACAGCATTCCTGCCTATGTGTCTAACAATGGAAGGCTCTCCTTTTGAAGACAGAGTAGGCCAAATTGACAGTCGATTGACAGCAGTAGAAAAAAATCACATTTTAAAAAAACTGTGATACTCTGTATCTATGTTTGAGACACAATATATGCAGGTGAGATTAACTTCACCTTGAACCAGGAGTTATCCATTAGACATAATCACTGGGCAGGGGCACTCTGAAAATGTCAGACCATACATTGAATATCTGCTGGCATTTTCAAGCATTACTGCACTTGTTGAGAGGCTGTTTTCAGTGAAAAATTACATCCTGGATTAGACTGAGAAAACAGATTGTTGAACTGCAGTGCAAAATCAGTGATCAATTTAAAATCACACTCCATTAACTTAAAGAAATGTCTTCATAAATTGAATCTGAAGGACAGGTCTGCTCCATATTGAGCACACCCTGAACAACTGTAATTTCTATAGGAAGGTATTGTTACAGTTACAAATAAATTAACTAAACCCTGTAGATGTTGTCAGCCGTAAAATAACCAAAATGAGAAAAGTGGTTGTTCTGTGGCTCGGCTTTTGCCCAAAGCTTACCACCAGATGCCAGTCTTACGCCAGAGAAAAAGTTACAAGCAACTGATTTTTTTTTTTTTTTCCAAACTGGTAGATCTGAATGAAAGATAAATCGAATTTTGAATAAAAATTATCAAAGTATTCCAAATTATTCGAAGATAACTTTGAATGTGGGTTTGTTTTTGTTGTTTGGTGGTTTTTTTTTCTCTATTGCTATTTCTCTGAAGCAAACCTTTATCTAAAATACATCGCTTCTTTTAATGTGCACCACTGAATGGAACAAGGAATTTATGGTTTAAGGTCAAGGCAATAACTTAATCACTGGAAAATTCAGAGGGATTCCCAATACTCATAAAAGAAGTGGAAAAGGATTGCAGGTCTGCTTGGACTTCACAAGGTAATGCCGAAAAGTCTCTTTGAGTGAGTAGTTCTTGTTTATGAAAATCAAAATTCTACAGAGAAGGCATTAAGTGTGTCTTTCAAAAGGTTCAGTTTGCTGTTTGAATTTGATCCCTATGGTTCATAATCCCTTAAAGCCCCATCCTTATGTGTAACTTTGACCCTGTTTGATACACCACCAGAAACATTAATTAATGCATATTCGCACAAATATACAATAATTTTCATTTGCTTTGAAACAAATAGCTTCTTACTGTCTCCACACAAATGAAATGTCACATGAATTATTCTCTTTCAGTGCTGCAGAGGAAAGATTAAAAGGGTCTAGACAGTTGTTAACTAATACTAAATCTGAAACAAGAGAAGATAAAGAGCCTGAAGTCTCCAATTTACATAATTGATTGAACTGCTAAAAATTAGGACATCAGATAAAACAAGTGCTATTCCACATCGGGCTAAGCCATTTAGTCTAAGTCAATTCAGGGAGGAAAGGCACCTTGACAGAGTGCATCTCCTCTAAAATGAAAAACTTAGAAGAGATACATCACTGCGTCCATGAGAGACATAACTATTATAGAATCACAGAGTCCTACCATTGTTTGCATTGTAAGGGACCTTCAAAAATCATCCAGTTCAACCCCCCTGTCATAACCAGGGACACGTTACACTAGACCAGCTTTCCCAAAGCCCCACCTAAGCTGACCTGGAACACTTCAAGGGATGGAGCATTTACTGTTTTTCCTGTGTAACCTGTGCTGGTTTCTCACCAACCTCATCATAAAACTTTTGTTTCTTATATCCAACCTAAACCTACTGTCTTACAGTTTAAAACCATTACCCCTTGTCCTGTCACTACAAGCCCTTGTAGAAAGTCTTTATCCACCTTTCTTACAAACCCCTTTTATACACTGAAAGGCTGCAATACAGTATCCCCAGGGCCTTCTCTTCTCCAGCCTGAGGAACCTCAATACTTAGCCTTTCTTCAGCCTCCTCTGGACTCATTCCAACAGGTCCATGTTCTTATATTGGGGGTCACAAGACTGGATGCAGTGCTCTAGGTGGGGTCTCATGAAAGCAAAGGGAGGAAATCCTGCCCCTCCACCTGCTGGCTGTGCTTCTTTTTGATGCAGTCCAGGATACAGGTGGGCTGCAAGTGCACATTGCTGGATCGTGTCCAATTTACCATTCACCAGTAACCCCAAGTCCTTCTCTACAGGAGTGCTCTCAATCTACTCATCACCAAGTATTGTTACCTGTATTGATATCGAGGTTTTTCCTGATCCAGGTGCAGGTTGCTGCTCTTCACCTTGTTGAATGTCATGAGGTTCATGTGGGCCCACTTCTTCAGTCTGTCAAGGTCTCTCTGAAATGCATTCCTTCCCTCCAGGGTATCAACTACACTACTCAGCTTGGTGTTGCTTGTAAACTGGCTGAGTTTGCACTCAATCCCACTGTTTATGAAAATATTAAAGTATTGGTGCCAGTACAGGCTCTTGAGGAACCCCACTCAATATTGTTTTTCCACTTGGACATTGAGCTATTGATTACAACTCTTAGCATGTGGCCATCCAACCAAATCTTTATCTATCTAATGGTCCATCCACCAAACCCAATATAATAGCAAGAATGTTACGGGGCACCACATCAAAGGACTTAGAGAAGTCCACATAGGTGACCTCCAAGCACTTCCCTAGTTCACTGGTGTGATCTCTCCATCACAGAAGGCCACTCTATGTTAATCAGGCATGATTTGTGTTTGGTGTTGCCATGTTGGCTGTCTCTAATCACCTTCCTGTCATCTATATGTTTTGACACACATTTCGGGATGATCTGTTCCATTATCCCTTCACTGGTGACTGAGGAATTCTTGATATCCAGCTTAGGTTTGACATTTGACTTTTAGATGGCTAGAAATATATAGAACTATTACTTTCAGTCATTGAAGGTCACAGGCTACTTTGCAACCGAGTGCTGACTGAGCCACCAAACACAACCTGCTCATCTGTTTGGATCTGAGGACTAAAAGTGAATTTACACTGCAAGAAAGCTTTCCCAAATATGTTCACAGTGTTCCAAATGCATCTATTTATACTTGGTGTGATGTAATCACCCCAATATATGAGATTTCCTTTTTCTTCTCTAGAGCGGGGAGGAAATTCTAACAGCTCAAAGAGGAAAGAAAGGAGCTATCTGGAAGAGACTCCTTCTTACAGGCCAGAGCCTTCTGCATCTCCAGGCCCACCACTGTGCAGTTCCTCTGCTCACTGCAGCTGAACCAGCTGTGGGAGGAACTCACTAAGCAAGTTCCCAGCTGAGCACATACCTGAGCTACTTTATACATAAACTTTATTATTAGACAGTAATATTCCTATGTAGAGAATACCTTTATTTGCACTTAGACAATTAAAAATCTAAAAAAAAACCACATATGTATAACTAATTTTTAAAGAGACACTATTGGCTATCTAAATATAGACTTCAGTTAGAGATATACAGAGCTTTTTATGCCAAAGGGACATCTTATTATGGGAGGCAAAGGCTTATAGACCTGTTCCCCTGTCAGCAATGACAGCAGTACTGAGGTATGACAACAGAACTGTTGGAAAGTAAAATTTTTTAACATTTTGCTGCTTCTGTGAGTTTTTCTGGATTCACAAAAAAAGAACCCAAACTGATTTACCATAACTATATTGATAATAGCATTCAGAATTACAATTCTAAATTTGGGAATGATTGCATGCTACTATGTAATGTGAAATTTAAGCAACATTCCTTTTCCCCTAAACATATTAAAAATTAATGTTAAAACAGTGTCTGAGAATGAAATAAAATATGACACTATATATGTATCATATATTTTCTATCTGGAGGTTAATTTAAGTATTTTTAATTATTTGTAGTGTTATCATAATAATTAACTAACTGTAAGTTAAATATTAAATAACAGGTGGAAATAAAAAGAAAAGTATATGCTTTGGGAGAAATACAGCATTTTTGGGGAGAAAAATACTCTGCTAAGTCATTCAACTTGACAGAATAATTGAGGCCTGTCCCAGCTCTTCCCCAAATACAATGGAATATAAGGTATTACATCTTTTTGGCCTAATTTAAGAGTTCTGAAAAATAGGTATGGTGGCCTTCATATCCCCTTGCACCTGCATATCTGTTGCAGAGAAGGTGAAAGCTGAAGGCAGGACAAAGGAGATTCCTCTTTAGATGTAGGATCTTTGGTACAGCAGCAACACCAACCCTTGCTCCATCTTTGCTCCTTACTAGCAGGCTTAACTCAGTTCACATCTGCAAGAGTGAGTTCCTGCAGTAACTGATGTACATAAAACCAATTAAGACTTCATGAACTTAGCTGGGGATGAATCTGTTCCCTTGGCATTCTGTCTCAGTTACCTCACATGACCATTCATCCCAGTGCTTAGAAGAACAGAATAATCTCGTGATCTACTGACTCTTAAGTGGACAATAAGAAGGATTGCAATTTTTCTTTTTTTCTGGTTAGTAAAAGAAAGATTTCCATCTACCAAAGAATTGAATTGGAACAAAGGAATAACAAGCAAAGCAAATATAAACTGAATAATTGCATATGAGTTTAGAGTGGCTCAAGAATTTTTGGTACTCAAATTTCTTCCCATCAGGAGATCTTTTTATTATTTAGTAGGTTTTTTAAGGTTGGTTTTTTATGCTTGTTATGTCTAACTGGAAGCAAACTTCAATACCTCCCTCTAGCATCTATTTCTTCTTCTGTGCAAAATTGCAAAATATCGCATCCATTTTATTGTTGATTGTAATTGTTTTATATATGATGGTGATGCTTTAGTTCTGCAGTCAGTGGGAGTTTTGCCACCAACCATTCTTGAAATGTTCTTAAGCTGTGGTAGGTTCTAGGGCTTTCTGAATAGTATAATGTCTCAGCGCTCAGCAAAATTACTAAGTACAATTACTCTGCTTAGATGCTTAGAGATTTTTTTTAATGTTTAATTTGTATGTAATCCAAAATGATTCGTTTCAGCCTGGACAAACATTAGCTTGTGCAGTGTGTCTGGAAATATCATTAAACAGAGAAGTCATAAAACAAAGCAATAATTAAATGTCTAGGCTACTGAAGGTTATTGCCAATTAGTATGTTTGCCAACCAGAACAATGTCAAATAAATCTCCAGAATGTTTGCGTTAATCAATTGTACCCATGAAACCTGTTAGCTGTACCGCATTCTTACATGACCAAATTTGCAAACATTCAGGCATATCACAAGAGGTAGTTATTTATGTTGATCAAAGCCTAAAGAATTAAAATTTTCTATCTCCCTTCTCTAAATATCTTTGTTCTGCTCAGTGAAACTCAAGATTTAATGATATCTAACATTTCTTTAGATAAAATGACATAAAATGATTATGGTGTATTTTTCGTATTATGATTTCTCAGTTGTAAGCTATACCTTTTCATATGCAATATAAATGTAGTTTCAAAATACAAAGGAGCAAAATACAGTTGCCAACCTACCAAACCGCTCTTTTGATAAAAATTTTCTTGCCTATTGCTGCATTAAGGGTATTTATTTTCTCTCCCTTTAATTATGCTTTATCACTCAAAACGTGCACTGTTACATCTCAGAGGTCAATTTCTGCAACTTGAGTAGTTAATATGGAAAGAAGGAGTTTCAAGTATATCTCTGTATTTAATCAGGAAGATGACAACACCAACAGTGTGTCTGTCCCATCACAGACTGAATTGGTATAATGTAATTAAAATTTTTAAATGGGGATAATTTGACTGGATTGATGAAAAATAAAGGATTAATATTGTGCATTTTTTGTGTGTTGAATGACGTCTGCTTTTAATTAGATTAGTACTAATTTGACATAATTATATGGTATACAGTTAGCATCAAAAAAGACCTCTGAGCAGAAACTGGCACTGAAACAATAACTTTTCGTAATGAGGAAAAAGAAATGGATATCATTTGCTGTTTGTGTAATTTAACAGAATACCACAGTAACTGTATCAAGTTATTTTCAAATAAGTTTTCACTAACTGTACTATGCCCACACACATGCTTGTATGGACTTTTTCCATTAGTCATCTTCATATTCTATTGTTTAGTTAGAAATGTCTCCAATATTAAATTAAATCACTGAAATATTAACTTTCCAAATTAAATTAAAAAAATAAAAGACCTGGCACACATCTATATCCTCTTTCAATTTTGAAGAAGAATAAACTAAATTTCCCAGGGAGAATAAACCCACAGTAAACATGTAGTTTAAGTTGAGAAAGTACTATCTGGTTAAGAGCACAGCATGTTTTGTGCCAGGTTCTTTATGCGGAATGAGATTTTCTCAAAACTCCCTAATAATTCAGGACACAGCATCAGTTGCATAAATTCTAGTGTACATAAAAATATTTATATTTTTGTTTATAAAGCAAAAAATTTTGAATAACAGGGAGCAAATGTATAAAAATTGCAAAGGTTTTCCAGTGTGTGCTCAGCTGATATGTAATCCACATATTTAACTGATGAAAGTTGTTTTAAAGTGCTTTCCAGAAGAAGAATCACTTTAACGTTAACTGAGTTGTGGTATCCACCTCTGGATATCTAGTTTGTTTGTCAAGTGTTCTTTGGCTGCTCTAGCCACATTCAAAATTAATTTAGTGAGATTGCACATTTGTTTACAAATTATCTCTTCACAAAGAAGTAGATGAAGAGATTGCTTTATTGATGGTAAAAACGGGAAAATGCAAATTACCTCATTATAGAAACACAACTGAAAAGTCCCTGAGTTAAAGATCTGGGCATTCTACATGCATTAAAAATAAAAATAAAAAAAAATAAATAAAAAAAAAAGGAAAACTTCTTCAAAGAGCACTTTAAAGTCTGACTCCAGCTTGGGTACAAAGTAATGCTTCCCAGAGAATTGTCTCTCTCTGTCCTTCTTGATTATGTACCAAATCTAAGTCAGAAACATCTAGCTTTGCAAGCAAAGCTCAATGCTGTTCATGTCCTGTGTCACACTCTGCTGTTTTACTCTGATATGTCTCTGACTAAAGTCTATATTTGATAACTAGTAGTAAGGCTCTTCAGAAGTTAATTTAGATTAAAAAATATGCTCTATACCCCATTTTAACCAGAGTACTCAGGCTTAACACATCTCTTTTCCTATTGATGAGAAGACTTGCTATCTCTAACAATATTGTACAGGTTTTCCCACTTTGTGAAATGCAGGCCTGTTGTATACCAGCATTATTAGGTGACAGCCACCAGGAAAACAGCCATTCACATTTACTGCTCTGGTGAAGCCAAACAGCTCTACCTTAATAGATGCCTGCTTACTATTAACTTTAAAAAATTTACCAAATATTGGTATGTTTCATAGAAAGGAGAAATTTGGTAACATTAGAAAGACATTAAGACCATTTTAAGCAATGCTTGAGATGTTATGTGTTTGTGTTTAGGATTTTGAGGGTCTTTTTACACAGGAATTACGTACAGGTTGTTTTAATAAGTCCCAGTTACAACACAGAGCTGTGTAATCTACCTTAAATGTTCAGCATCCAAAGCTTTTTGGCAACAAGGTTCTTTCGGGCAAACTTGTACTGCAACTGTCCATGTCAATGGCGTTATACGCCACTGCAGGGACCACAGTGCATTTCCTCTGACCTCATTGTGAGCTGATAAGAAAGGCTTTGCCCATTTTGAACCACCTGAAATTAGGTTTTTGGTTTCTTTGCCTGAGGAAGACAAGAGAAGTTACTGGACACAGCAGCCCTTTCTGAGACTGTCTGCCCATAGAGCTGCTTCTAAAATGACTGATGCCATCAACAGCCATGTGGACTTTTGACTAGAATTCTGCCTATTTTTTTCACAAAACTGGAATTTTGATTCTTCTACTTTGTTTTGCTTTCTAATAGGTGTTTTATCCATTTTGCAGACTGCAAGTTACTTCTACAATTATTATTTCAGTAATGACTTTCTGGATAATAATAATCTGACTAATAATTTTCAGTAATTTTCTGACTAATGCTACATGTAATAATTACACAGTGTTGTGCCAATCACTGTTCAACAGACATTGTCTTGGTGCATAAAGTTGCATGGTTTTCAACACCTGCACCTCCAAATATGACAAATACACATGATTTTAAGCAACAGGGTGGCTACATAAAGTTTCTTCTCAGAAAGGTATGCAAGAATACACACTTCAATCTGGGATGCTGCTGGAGACCGCAGGGCTCTGAACAACTAATTTTGGACTAATAGTTCCTTTATTAAATGTTTATTTCAACTACACTAACTATAACTTCTTGGCTTTGCTTACAGAATGTGTGCACTTTTGCTCACAGGAAGATTTTGACCAGAGTGAATGACCTGCACACCTAGTTATCACAGATTGGAACAGCTGAAATTCTTTGTCTTAGAGAAAAGAAAGTGATTAATTTCAATGCACAGAGATTTTGGCAAAAGAGGTGCACGTAGCTCAGAGGAAAACAGACTTCTAAGAGATATAAAAGTATAGTAACTACTATGACAATATGAAAACCAACCAGCAGAAAGAACATTTCCAATATTTCAAAGTGTCTCTTTTATAATCTTTGTGCAAATGTTTTCTGGAGCTTCAGAAATTATAAAAATTTTGCTAATACATTTTTACATTCTTGATTTTTAATTTTTTTTACTAGATATATTTAAGGCTGTTAAGATTTTTCACAAAGATCAGGGCTCTTTTGAGAGAGACCATCCCCTCATCTAACCTAACGGTTTGTATGTCACTACTATTATTTAGTTTTGTTAAAACATATAGAGAATACAAATATTTATGAATAATTTCTATTTAAGAATTTAATTATTCAAGTAAATTTCACCAATGTTTTGTGAAAATCTTGCACAATATTGACCAATGAAAAATTCCCTTTCTATTATATGTACTTACATTTTCAGTTGGAGGGAAAGCTGCAAGGCAGTCTTCCTTGATAAATACTTTTTTATTACTTTATTTTTATTATCTAGTAGAAATATTAAATATAAAACCCTTTAATTCTGTATATCAATCTTAAGTATATATCTGGGCAACTCCTACAGTTTGCCAGCATTCAGATTACTAAAAAACTCTGTACACTTACAAAGTGTCTTATTCTTCAAATTTCAAGCTGAAGTGCAATACCAACAGCGAAACATTAACCTTTCAGAAGGCACTTTGGAATTACTCAGTTAGGGCCTGCTAGAATATTTCATTCTGAAAATCTAAAAATGTATGAGAGCTTCATGATGTCTAAAATACATTGAGACATCACCTCTACTGAAAATATTCACCCCATTATACATAGCTGTATTCAGTTTGGAGTGCTGCTCTATCAGTCACATTTACACCACAGATACACTTCAGTTGAAACTTTTCCTGTTGGACTCCTTGCCCTGACATTAAACAGAGAAGTTGTGTAAACAGCAGGCCAGGCACCTGCCGCATCCAGTGATGACTTCTGATCATATGAAATTTGGACCATGACACAAACAGGACATGAGGTTGAGTTTTCAAAAGTGCTTGTAAAGAACACATCCCATCAAATTCCAGTTAAAACTTTACTCTCAAGTACCTAGATTACTACTGAAAACAAAGTTTAATTTCTGAAATCACATGAGCATCTTTAAATATATTTATCCCACTTCTTTACTCTAAGCTGTTTGGTTCATCCATGAAAATATACCAATATAAATCTTTGAAGAATAAGAACGTGTTCATTCTTGAATCTCGGCAACCAAAATAAAAGTATAATATACTTTATATTAAAAAAGAATGTAAAAAAATTAAGTACTCAAAAATTATAAGATAAACTTGAGTAGACACAAATGACAAAATTAAAATTGCTTTATCGGGAGTGTATTTCAAGTAAGAATTGAAAGTAAAGTCATATTACATATACACACAATCAGTCAGACTCAAGAAATACACTCAATTGTTGTGTGAAAATAAGATTATTGGCATGTCCTTGTAAGGGCCATGGATTATAACTAGCAAACTCCATGCATCATAATCAACAAACTTGGTGCTTTGTTTCAGTAGAGTATAAGTTCCTTGATCAAGTATCCATATGTGACAGACTTTCAAAAGGTATTCCATCAACGAAAGTGGACTCACATGTATAAAGATATTCTTGATCCCTGTGAAAACAAGAAAAATCTTTACAACGTGCAGTAGGATCGTAAATCTCATGAAGGAATGAAATAATTATGTTTTAATTAAAATATATATAAGTTGAAGTGCAGTTGAAACCAAGATAGGCAAGATACAGCTTCCAAAAGAGATATTAAACCATGTTCATCTGTGAATTCTCGATGATAACTCCAGCATCTTAATACAATTATTTCAAGCAAACATTGAAGATTCCAATAACAATGGTATTGTTAATGACTATGAGTACTAAATATTTGCTCTCTGGTGAGACTTGCAGGTTGCTCAAATCTAGAGTAATTCAGAAAGAACATAATATTAACAAAGGACAGCACAGTGTAAGAAACTATGTTTGTTCATGCTGTGGTACTACACCACCTTAATAATGTTTTTAACACTACTGCAGGCAGAATGAAGTGCTTGTGTCATGGAAGGATATGGTCTGCTATCTTAGAAGGGATGCTGCGTTCTACTAAACCTCAGGTCATTTTATGCCTTGTTTCAGAAGTGAATGATCACATTCCAATATTTGCCATATGGCAAACCTCTGTAAGCGTGTAAATATGAAACTTAGCTACATGCCATTTTAAGGGTGCAACTTTTTCTACTCAACACTAAGGTATCCTGAGGAAGAGTGTTCCAAAACCTTGCAGTCTGCTATAAACACGTCCCTCTTTTGTTTGTTCTTCACTGGGTACAGAGAGATCTCTTAAGAATGCCATCCTCAGAAACACTCTGAGGCTTTTCCAAATCTGTTTACTTCTTGCTCAAACAGAACTTCATTGGTATGTTATGGATAAAACTATTCCTTCTTAAAAAAACCCCAAAAAACAGTAAACAAACAAAAACCCCAAAACCAAACAAAAACAAACAAACAACCAAACAAAAAAAAACAAACAAAGCAGAAACACAAAAAGGAGGGCTTTTGGAGTAATGCCTGAAGATTGATGTTGGTCATATCAGAAAAGCCACTGGAAGCTCAGTGGGTAGAGAGGAGATGAAGCAAAACTGGAAATCTGTATTTCCAGTGTTTAAAAAAAACCCAAAATCCACAATGTTTCTAGATGTTTTCTTTCAGTGTAAATTACATGAAGCACAAAAGTTATACCTTTGATTGCCAATATTTTTATCTAGTAAAGTCTATGTTTCACCCAAGTGGGAGTTCTTTCAAATATTATGCTGTTTCAGGCATTCTTAAAAGCCCATTCCTCTCTTTATTTTACTGTGCTCAGCTAGTACCTTTTTCACAAATTGCCTTCACCTATGATGCAAAAAAGGCACACCATTACTAAATTAGAAAACTAAGACAAAAATTATGAGAACCTGTGCGATGTGCAGGATAAGTAAACTACATTCAGCCAGAAAAGACAAACTTGTGAACCGTAAAGTTGTTTTATTGCAAACTATATCACAAGACTCTTGCAGATTTTTCTACCATAATGCAATGTTTCAAAAAATTCCAGAATTTCTGTGACAATTCAGTTCTCTAGTCTGGTTTGGTCAGTATTGAATTTTTAAAGCAAACAAAAGAGTTTTGGATTTGAGTTTTTCAGGCACTTTTTTTTGAGAAAATTTCCCTGGGCTTTTGGACTTCACAGCTTCTTCATATAAAAGTAATTCCTCATTGAGCTATTATCTCCACTGTTACTTGTGTTTGAATGAAGATGTAATGTAACCAAGAAATAAAAGCAATAATTATTCTCTCTATGGAGTTCATATTTACTCAGAATCAGTTAAGTGCAATAATTCGCAGCATATGCTTACTTTATCTTACATTTGCCTAGAGTTTTTCTCATTTTTTCCCACTGCTTAGATTTTTGATCCATTTTGTAAATATCCCAGATTATGTTGAGGTCAAGTTGCTTAAGAGGTACAGTGGTTGCCCTTTACCCTGATACCAGGAAAGTTTACACATTTCATTTATAATTTAATTTGACTTTTTCTCATTTCATAACAACTCTTAAAAATTCTTGAAAGCAAATCTCACGAGAACACAGGAGTAACACCTGCAGAGTAATTATGAGAAAGCTATCACGGAGAAGTGAATTTTAGAGTGCATATGAAGTGAAATTTAGAGTGCATATTCCAAACCCCAGAAGGCCCAAATGAAATACACAGCTGCCATTTAACTGAAAATCAGAGCCTTGAAATGTAACATATGGCTATTGCTTTCAATGAACTATTCTAGTAAATGTTTATAATTAATGGTGGAGTTTGTGGAAGGAGCTGACTACTGAAACAGAGGGCAGAGATACAATTAGGAAAATAAAAAAAGGGCTATGACCCTTCCTCAAGTCTTCTAAAGTGTTAGTATCTTTACAGAAGCTGCACACAGTCACCCAAAATCACTAAGAAGGATAAACAGTAATCACATTTTAAGACATTTTTTGTCTTCTCTAAACTGAGATATGATTCCTTGAGTTTTCTAGGTGTTTATACTGCCCCAATGTACAAGACAAATTGTCTGTAGCAAACATTTCTATAAAAAGCAATGGTGTGAATGCCAGAGCAAACAATCCTTTATTTTCTTCCACTTTAAAGAGATGGAAACAAAATTTAAATCTTTTGTAAAAGAGAGATACCATTCTCTCTAGATACCATTCTCTTGTCTTAAATAGTTGTTAAAGTCAAGTGCATTAAAAAAATATTGATTATGACTTCTACATACACCTAAGAATCAGAAGGAAAAATACTAGGGGCATGAAATTACTTGATTCCAGTTAATTTCCTAGTAATGTACAAATACAAAATACTGATGTGAAACCCACTGAAAAGTGCATTACCCAACATTCATAGTATTAAAAGTTGCATGAAGATGAGGACATACATTGCCTAACCTTAACTAACTTCATTAATAGAGATTCTTTATTCGCAAACTAGATTGATCTGTTAATTCCTGTAGGATAGAGAAAAAGGAATATTTGTGTATTTCCCACAGAAGTCCAAATGACTGCAGTTCCTTAAAAAAGAATGTATTTTATCAGCATAGTAAAGTCGGCACTAGGCAAAAAACACATTTTTTTTCTGCACTGTGCTGGAGGAGGGGAAAATGAAAGGCATCACAAGGAAATAATAGAGATGGATTATTTTGCTAATAACAGTCACAGACACTAGATGGGGATGGATGTCAAAACAAAAATATTGCTTCCAAAATACACTATAGCTGCTAAGAATCTTGATTATGTTATATATAAAAAATGAACTGGGGATGCTTTCTAAATTCCCTGTGATTTCTACTTTCTTATTATATATATATCTAGAAATATTCTAAACTGGGCTGTTTAAAAATTATTATTTTCCTCTTTTTTTTTTTTGTTTTTTTCAATGTACAGCCTCTACTTCATTCATCTCACACAAAAAGGAAGAGGCTAAATAAAACCCTTTCGGATTTCTACCAGCAATTTGCTACCAAATATTAAAAAGAAATCCTCCATTCAGTTTAGTCTGCTTTGCCTGGAACTGATGCTTGAGGCTTTTCCTGCCTAAAGACAGTATTATCGCAAGCCACCTTTTACACTTTAAACTTAAGGAAGAAAACAGCTTTAAAGACAGCAAACTAGAAAGCCTTAGCAATGGCTGTGTAAACAGAATGAGAGGCTTGTCACATAGAGGAAGGTGTTTATTTACCTACTCCTTTGAGAAGTTCAAAGGATGTTTAAAGATGAGCTTGGAAACATGGGAGCAGGACAGCTCCTTGTGGCAGGGTCTGCGGGTTTCTTTGTAGATGTTTTCCTTGACCACTCCAAATATTTTGTGTTCAGACTCAAGCAAACAACCCATAGCACAAGAGCTCACTGTGTCCCATTGTCAACACACTTCCAGGTGCTAGGAGAATCACAGATGGAGCTATGTAGGGAAGCAGGAAAAAGAAGATATCTCCCCTCTGGGAACACTGCAAGTGAAAAAATCAAGGGAAGAGCACAATTGAAAGTTCTCTTTAGAAAAAAACTTGGGCTTTTCCTGATCTTATGCTAAATGTGCTAAATTTAAGCTAAACCTATGCTTGAAGTTGAAAAAACAAACCTCAAATGATCTAAAACAAAGGTCTGGAACAACAATGAGAAGTATGTAATCTTGCATATTGAATTGCAAAACCCCCTTCCCCTGTGAAATCAAGTCTACATACACATAGACTACATAGACTAGATTGGTGCAACACCTTTAGAGCAGCAGATCTTGGGTTTCTCTGCTCACATAGTGGAGAAATAACATCAAGTGCTGCTGACTTGAAAAAGTTAGTGTGTAACTCATTTCCAGGATAATTTTAGTGTAAAAGACCATATCCTGGCTGGTAGGATAGCTATGATAACATAAAACATTTGGAATTGAAAGACAATTTCTTTTTTCCTTATGTTTAGCAAGAACCTGGCACTGACTAACATCTGACATCCAATGGCCTGAAACAAAAGCATAGTAGAGAACTGAGGTAATTATTTGGATAAATTAATTCCCCAGTCAGATGTTCAGTACAACAGTAACTGCAATATTACCTGTGACGCATGACACATCCCATGTAGAAAACACTTTATATTTTATAAAGTCAGAGAAGAGAAGATTTGAGGTGGGTCAATAATTGCCACAGTGCTTACTGTCATGTGTGCAGCAGGGATTTTTCAAATAACTATCTGATACACAAATTTTTGGCCGCAGAAGCAGCTTGTGCAGCACCTTCATCCCCAAGCAGCCATCCACACCTCTCAGGTATTTCAGAAAGGTGAGGCTGCACAGAGAAAGAAGTTTAGATTAAAAATCACCTTGAGAAACACACAGAGATGTTTTGCTCCAGAAATTATCACTCTGTTCAAAAAAGTCAACATTCATTAAAATCTGTGGGAAAAACTCAGGCTATGCTGTTTTAACAGACGTCAGATGTAAACAGAGATCATTAAAATCGTTCTGGCATAACCTCTTGAACTGAAAAAAAAGGCATGAAATGTGTTTTGTTGCTAAGAAAAGTGAGAAGACAGAAAGATAAGCTGGCAGCTGCAGAAGCAACAAGACAGTTTGCCACAGCAGTATGGCTTGATTTTTTCACACAGAAACTTGCAACGGTATGTTGACAAATGATTTGCCATAAACAGAGCTCATCTAAATCATATTGTGGCAAACTAGAAAAAAAAAAGAAAAAGAGAGAGAAAAGAATTTTACTCTGTGATGTATGTTATGCCTCAAAAAGCAGGATCTGACCTTTTTTTCCTATTTCACCTGGTTTGGTTCATTTTCAATTTTACTCCAACTTTCCAAGAACTGAGAAACCTCAGAAAAAGGTGAAATACACATATATGCAATTTTATGGGAAAACAATGATTCAAATTATTAATTACAAATTATCACAATACAGTATAAAAAAGATTCAGTAGAAAGTATGTCCTTGTCCTGTCTGTATTGGGAAATGTTTTTTTTTTTTTCTTCATAGTTCCATTCACATTGTCATTCTTCATATTGTTGCAGTGTATTATCTTCATTAATGATTTAAATACATATAAATGGTATTTTTCCAGAAAAAATAATATTGGAGTGTTTCCTAAACCTGTTTGTTTTTTATAATTATCTTCTAAAGCAGTTGGTATTCTCCATCTGCTGTCCCTAAAAATTGTTCTTTGACCCTTGGTGTGTGCATGCATGGACAGGGACATAATGTTGTGACTGTCTCTTAAAAATCAGAGAGAAAGAGCCAGGACAGATAGCTAATAATTCCTGTTTGAAACCTACTCGAGGTAAAACAGCAAGAACAGTGAATTTAAGATTATTCAGCACAAAAAGAATAACTTTTGAAAACTTTTCATATATAGCTCTGTAGTTTTTCACAGCTTTAAACCTCAACAACAATATAATTATGGCCTCAAATTGAAAGGCATTATTTCTATCAAAGAAGAGCTACTGCTGTTCTCGGTGCTACTTGCTTCTCATTCCCACATGGAGGTAAGGGTAACACCCAATTTTCTGATTAATTAGTACTCAATTTTGTTTTCATTTTCTAAAGCTCTTGGCACCAGCTGACATCGTTGCATCAGCTTGCCTGGGAGTAACCTTTAGTTATCATGCATTGCTGGAAGCAGCCTGCCATACTTCAGCTTTCTAACTGGTGTTGATTGGCCATAGCTTCATTTTTCTGAGATTACAGTTTTTGGAAAACTGTATTTATTAACTTACTGTTATTGCAACTGAATTAATTTTGTCTCAAAAATCAGGCTTGCAAGTAATACCTACTCTTAATCTAAAGAACCAAGTTATAACAAGATTTCTTCCAGTTTTACAGATCTCATCTGACTTATTTGGTCTTGAGAACAGTTGCTCAAGGAACTATTTTCACATTTTGAATCTTAAAGATTATTATTAAAAGAAAAAACTCCATCCTCTACTGAAACAGTTTTCAAAGCAAGGAAAAGAGACAAACCTAGGCAAGACAGACTACCTAAGGATCCCTTTCTCTGGTTTTAACAGTTCCTATTCTGGAGCCAAGAATGTTTCCATGACAAATATTTAATTAAAATCTGGGAAGCTGGTTCTAAAGTGTTTCATTTCCAGTTAAAAATATGTTCCAGTATGAAAGCATCTCATTAGAGAATTCCCTATGTAGTTCTGTTCTTGATTGTTCTCAAATATGCTCACAGATGCCATTGCATCATGGATTTCCTGTCCTGTATTAAAAACCTGTGTTCCTTGGTTGTACCCGTTAATGCAAACCCAGTGCTGGCATCACTGGAAGGAGCATCAGCTTCAACAGCTGAACACTAATCAGTGAATGATTTAGATCTTGAGCTAATTTCTTTGCATCACTCTTATTTTCAGAACTTCATGGAATGTATGTTTTCGTTATACTACATTATGAAATTCCGAATTATTCTTTTACATTCAGATGATCTCTTTGTTTTACATCCAGATGACCTGTGAGCTGTAAGGAAAATGAGCACCTATATATCATCTGACACTTCTGCAACAGCAGCTGCACTGGCTGAGAGTATCATATTAGTGCCAAAAAATCAAGAAAGATTATTTAAAATGAGACAGCATGAACAGGTCTGCTTCTTTTGGTAGCCACAGAAGTGGGAGTTGAGAGTAATGGTAATGACACAGAGGCAGTTTATGTAAAACTAAAGAAGGCTCAGCATCTTGATTTTCAGGTGGAAAAACAAAAACAATAAAGAAAAGATATTTTGACAATTTTTTTCCTAGATACTGTACAATGCAGTAACTGATAGAGACTGATTTGCATCTGTAAAGGAGCTGGCTCAAATCACTCTGTGTGTTAAATACTTCAATTTTAAGCATTTTGCAGCTGTACTTTTGCTCAGAAAAATCAGACATAAGCTGTTTTCCAGCAGCTTTGGCTGCTGCCCTTTACCATTTCCTCTGCCACTCAAGGCCAACTGTTCACAGTTCAAGGGAAAAACATTCAGGATCTAAAATTAGTGCATTTTTCTAAAGACAGCAGAACCTTTTGAAATAATTTTCCCATAATAAAGTGTGATGAAAAAAAATATTCCAATTGAATTTACTCTTCAGTATTCATAATATATCATCCTATATTTACTGCATGCCTTTGCAGAGTTCTTCAGTGACTGGGCTGGTGTCTCAGCTATTTCTATGCCTCCTACCTGGGCTGAGAGATGACCACTGAATTTAGCCGGCTTCAAATCTCACTCCTAATGTAAATTAACTTCAGTTGAGTCACTCTCGTGAACCTCAGCTCTGTTTTTTAGCCCAGGCTGACTGTTACTGACAGCTATTTATTCAAAAAAATCATGTGAACAGTCTTTACTGCCAACATCTCTTTAAGATACTACACAGGACTGAAAAATTTATAGAATTGTGCTTGTGGGAATCTAGCCAGATGGACAGGGCATCCCAGACATCCTGTCTTTTTATTTAACAAAGATTTTTCCTCCAGAACCTGCAGAGTCAGATGTTAGAAAAATTCAAATCATAACATATGAAGACTTCACTGACAAAAAAAATACTACTAGTAAAAGAATCTCTGATTTACAACTGAACCATATTATTGAAGACAGTGGGACTGCAGATGTAGAAGTGAAGAGAGAACACGAAGATTGCAAAGATTAAGAATTTTTATTTGTGTGAAATTTTTTAGACTGTGTGGTCTCTACATCTCAGTTGATATACTGGTATCACTTTTTTTGTGTCCTATCCTTGTAGTATTTGTATGGAAAATGATAGGGTTGTTTTTCAGGCCACATTTGCTATGTCATAGTTTAGTTTGCAAAAGTACATAAAATTCATGATTTTGAACTCCTTCACTTTTGGCATTAACAACAATTATATACTAGTATTAATTTTAGTATTCTCTTGACTTCTAAACCCATTTTACAACTCGAAAATATTCAGCTGTAAATTAACAAATCCTACTTTCTTGGGTATAAGCAAACTCTGTCTCCATGTTACAGGTCAATACCATGAGGGTTCAAAAATGGTGAAGATGTTCATGGGCAAGAAAAGTTTTATTGCGAGAGTTGACTTCTGAAATCCACAGCATGACAAGCATCACTTGCAATTCTTCAGGTTTTCTCATGCTCTGGCACACCCCAGCCTGCAGAGCAGCTCAGCCCTGGAGTACCAGTGTTCCCCAGTGTCTCATGGAAACATGTCAGAGCAGCACTGGACCTGCACACATGTATGTTGCATGTGTATGTAAGGTGTATGCATAACCTGTTATGTAAACAGACACCACTTGGTAGGTTTTTGTAACACAACTACACCTGTTTTGAACATAATCATTTGCTTGTTTTCAAGGAGTGTGCATGATTTTAAACTCAAGGGTTCAGCTCTGAAACCCATTTAGTCAGTACCAATCACTTCCAGTGATGGAAATGAATTTGAGATTCACATCCTACATCCTTTTCCAAGAGATAATCCTATAGGATTATCATCTGGTGCAGCTTCGGGTCTCTCTTTCTTGTGTCACAAGCAGCTGATCCTGTTTCAGATCATAATGGGCCTTAAAGCAGAAGAAAGGCCTCAGAATATCACCCACAGGTTTGAAACACAAGTCCAACATTAGAGGGGGTCTGAGGCAGATGTAAAAAGCAAGGGGGCTGTGAGTGCAGCTGGGGGTCACCCTTACTTCAGGCCGCTCTTGCACAGGTACCCCATTCACAGGCATGGTGTCCTGCCTGCCTGCCAGGGCTGTGATTCCTTCTTAGCATGTAAATCAAGACTGCATGGACAAGAAGACTACTTCAGTGCTTCAAATGGTCTCCTTACCTTGGAATTGAAATGGTTTAGTGAAGCTCTGTGGGAAACAACTCTGTGTTGTTGCCTGCTGTCCCTGGTCTGTAAATATATCTAAGACTTCAAAGTTTACTTCAGTTCCCTGGCACTGATGCAAGGATTTTAAAAAAATGAGCAAAGCTCCAACCTTAGCAAGGTTACATTAAAGAAGATATGATGTGAATTCACAGAACATTCAAATCTGACTTGTTTGAAGCTGTGGCACATACCTAAGGGATTATTTAAAAAATAATTAAAAAACCCAAAACAACCCCCCAAAAAAGCTAAAACCAAAACCACCCCACCCAAACCCCTATCTTTCTCAGGCCTAATTCAAACCATTTGTATCAAAAACATCTAACATATGTAAACACACAAGCACAAGCAATCTGAATGCCACTGCTTTGTGTGGACAGTAAGGGATTGGGTTTGTATATGCCCTTGACAAATGAGAGGGAATTATACCTCTGTCTTTGTCTAGTTTCCCAAACACATCATGCAAAGTCCCAAGCCTTCCCACTGAGTTAAGAGCAAATTGTACAGTTGATGAATACCATACACTGCTGTAACTTACACTGATTCATCTCTGCTTGTACTCTATGGGCAATTTTTCTCAGGAAGGGAAAGTCCCAGACTAGTACACTACGTCATATGAAATGTTAACAATTTCTCAATTAAAGCATCCAACCATGTCACAGCTGCAGGTTACATTGTTGTCAGCTTGTTTTGTAAGAAAGTAGAATGGCTAATTTGGTCTGGTTTTGGTTTTTGGAGGGATTTTTACGACAAGCCTGCCAGGAGCTGCAGCATGTCATGATGTGCCCTGTTTCTTTTTTTCTTGCTGTTAAAAAGTAATATAAAAAAAATCCATTACTTAGAGAATTGAAGATATGTGTAGATAAACATTCTGTTTATGTTATTATAAATATTTTTGCTGCCTGTCTAATTTTGATGCATTACTGTTAGGCAGCAAGCTGCCATTAGAAAAGACTTTGAAATACTACCTATGAAAGTATTCATAGAAATCCTAGCACTGTTAATAAAAGAATATTAAAAAAGTCTTACTAATGATGACTTCCAATTTTGCAGGATTAATGAGCAACCGAAAAAAAAAAAGGCTATATTAACCTAAAACAATATAAAAACAAATCTTGCTCTATTTGGACATTACGCATGCGTTTATATACCTTCCAGGAATCAGATCTATAGACAGATTAAAAAATATAAAATCTTCAAAAAACACAAGTAGTAAAAAACCTTAAACTCCTTAGAAATATATTGAAATTAAAATATGTTTTTTAAAGAAATATGAATAAGAGAAATGTGAATTGTTCTTTAGTAGCAGGAGAAATGGAAGCAAAAAGATCCTTTTCAGGGTATTATTTTGGTACAAATGTATAAATATAAATAGATATGCCTTCTGTTACAGTAATATATGTGAATTTGACAGATTATTTGTGTCTTTAAAAGAGTGAAAAGATTTTTCAAAGGATTTTTCCCATCTAGGCTACAAGATTTTACTGTGCATATATATTAACTACTTCTGACACACACTGAGAAGATAAATACACATTTAGGAAGATAAATATTTGAAATACTGATCTTTGATGAGTCTGATGTAAAAGAATGTGTTTATATGCCTTTTCTTGTCTGAAGAATATTCTTCCATGAAAGGGAAAAGTTGCGTTCTTGACTTGAACAGTCACGCTGCAGTCAGGATAAATATCTCTAAGCCCAGAAGTAACCAAGAAATAGTAATAAGTATATGATTGACTGATACTATAATGATAGCCATGAATAAATCCAAAGATTCTATACATGAGCATTCTTTATTTATTATCCTCAAATTTATTGCCTACATTAGAAAGTTAAGAAAATTAACCAAGATGTGGATCACTCTTGAAGGCTGGTAAAAAACCTAATTGAAAACAGAGAGTGAAAGAACAATACATAATATTCAAAAGAGCCACAAAAGGAGTCAGTTTACTTAGCTCTTTCATTGTCCTGGATCTTCTTATTCTAATCATCAGTTAAAAAAAAAGGATCCTGTTTCTGGAAGTAAGTTCCGATACAAGAAATCTATTCAACCTCCTCTAAAATTACTTCCCAGGACTGTAGAAAAGGTGGTCTCTAGATTCAGACTGTACATTCAGGAACATCAGGCTTATTGTAGTTAATCTAATTTAATGTGCTCAAAGTCTAGGTTTTTCTTCTTTAATCTTGTGTTGCAAATACTATGGAATCTCTTCATTGTAGAAATTCACTTTCTAGCTCCCCTTTCAGCTGAATCAGTATGAAGAGTGGTCTAAAGGTAACATTCATTGCTTCTGTAAAAGAGAGAAAATAGTATCATTTCACATTATTTTTAGTTAGAAAAAGTTGAACAGGGTTTACCCATTCATTACAAAACATTTATCTTTGGGAAAAGATCAAATCTGGTCTTTCCAATTTGAAATATCTAATGACATAGTGCAAGACCTTAACTGCAACATTTTAGTGCTAAGAGTCATGGTTGAGATTATGAATTTTTAGTATAAATCCATATGAAATGTGCTTAGAGATCCTTCACTAAATTATTAAATCTGTAGAAAGCAACTCATGTGATAATTTCATTATCAGTAATAAGGAAGTTGGAGTGAGGAGATGAATGAATTGAATTATAGAATTATAAATTAATTTGGGTATATGAGCAAGGTAAATATTAATACATGCAATATATTGCTTAATGCTCAAACAGATGTTATATGACACTCTAAAGCAGATAAATATTATCTATAGTCTTGTGTTTAAGTTGTGTATTAAATGTAAAATTGAGATGGGATTTTTCTTTTTTTTTTTTTTAAATACATGTTCAGGAAATACAGCTTTTTAGTCAAATGTCACTTTATAT
>VWZF01000981.1:104458-244878 GCA_013396755.1 Sclerurus mexicanus | reverse complement strand
AAAACCAAACTGTGTATTCTTGATTCAGCTAATCCAAATGCTTATATTTTAAATGTAGAGGTTATATTAAACAGACATTGAAGAATATCTAGCTTTCTTGCCAACAGCAAGAATATAAACATTGAGACATTAGATGTATGAATTTCTACTGAAAGATGACAGAATACAAAAGTCACATTTCTTTTGAAGCACGGAGAAAAAGTAATAATACAGACTAAAAGCCTCTATGTTAAGCTCTCGAAGACTGAGGTATACTCAAGTTCCAACAAAAGTAAAGATCTTAAAAAATAATTAGGAAGTTTCAACAAACACATCGCCTGGTGTTTCCAGCTTGGAAAATGAGGCAGCCTTTTATTTTACTTCTCCATGTGATGCATGATATGAGATCACAGATACCACAAGTTAATGCCCCTACCCACACTTAGCCTGACCTGTGTCTCTCACAAGTCAGGTGTCGTTCCACAACTATGGATAAGGATAAAATGCATTACTACAGTACTATTATGCACTGTACTATTATGCACTGTTTTCTAAATTCCTCTGAATAATCAAATGTTTTAAGCTATTAAAATACTGATTATGCCTCAAATAAAATGCATTTAAACAACCAACACATAAGATAATCAGAAATAAAATGTATTATTCAAATATATTATTAAAATAATTTCACAATGGTTGCCAACACTGTTGGACGGCAGCAATAACAGAACCAAGCAACCCAAATTCCTGCGTCTCAATCTAAGTATTAAAAGATACACTGTGTTTCAAATAGACCATATAAAGTGCAAGAAGAGAGTAGGATCTAAAGATGTTAGTGTGTTTGTCCTACAGATTAGATGATACTTTAAATGCCATCTAATGCTAAGCCATTTTATTATTGTCAAGATAAAAGGAAAATTTTGTCTATACACAAGACCCAAGGTATAATCCACATGTAGGAAAATACTACTAACAAACAAGACTTTACTTTTCAAGTAAAGCAACTATAAAAAAGGCTCCAATTATCTGAACTACCCCAATATCTGTGCAGAAAGACATTCATGCTTAGGAAATACATGTCCAAAGTGTAAGAATTTAGAATGATGGTTTAGTTACTGAGCAACTACAATACAGTAATCCCCATTCTACTCCAAAATATATGAATGGGAAGAAAATATTATTGATATCTCTTGAGAAATACCCATGATGTATCTTCACTGCTATAAAATTATGCAAATTCCTACTACGAAACAATAAAAATTTCAAGAAACATCAAACTTACACAAGTTGACAGATAAGCATTTTTCTGATTTTTCTGCTGCCCAAACTTAACAATTTGAAATTCTGTGGATGGTCTAGAGGAAGATGTCCAATTTTTCACAATTCTAAAAAGGAGCCATTCACCTTTCTGCTGCCTTCTGTGCCTCAAGCACAAAATATCTGAGCATCACCTTCCCCATCTTGTGGTGTAGAAGAAAATGAAAGGTCTAGTCCAAGAGGGATTGTCATGACAAAGGAAATACACCATACACCCGTTCCTGTCTGAACATATCCAAATTACCTTAGATTATGTGAAAAACTGTCCCATCCCAGAGTCTTTCTAGCCCTCTACTTGGTGTAGCTTAATTCTACTAACATTCAACTATTTTAGTACTGGAAAATATCTTAAGGGTGAGGGTTGATAGTGTTTTTAAAGCCAAAGCATATCGTTATAGAAGGTAGTGTATAAAGAAAACAATTCCTGAGCCTTTCATGTTAAGGAATACGTATTTCTTCTTTCTTTCTTTCAGTGAGATTAACCCAGTCCAACCATAATATGGACTATGATTACAAAAAATGACAAATTTCAGAAAGGTCAATTCAGCTGTATTATAATTTCCAAACAATGACCTGACATGACAAAATTTGACTTTGAATTTCCTTCTCTTGAGGCAGCCAATACAGGACGACTTGGTATTTCAGGACTGAAGTTCCAAGTCTGGGGGATAGTCACCAGGAAAGTACCTACTTTTTGGGAATGATGCTCCTATTGTTTGAAGGTCACATTGTCAGTTATTAATTTGGAAAAGAACAAAGAGGCAAATGTTCTATTGCTTTGTAACTGTAGCTGTGTGGATTCATACATACATGGTTATATTCCCTTCTTTTGTAGGCATATCTAATAGATAAGTCTAAAATATTTTGACAACACAATTGTGAATATTAAAATTAAAGCCAAGAATAAGATCACTTTCTCTTGCAATCGCAAAAATCTCTCAAATTCGAAGTGTCCTTAGTGGCTTGGTAAATCATGTACAAAGCAAAAAAGATTTTACTTCTTTTTATTTTTCTCTTTAATGTTGCACAGCCATCTAATCAAAACAGATTCCTTTGTATCCATCAACAATCTGGATGTCCATGCATTGCATGTCAGTAGCAAAACCTCCAGATGTCTGGAAATCATCACCACCAGGATCTTACCCTGAGTTTTAATAAAACAACCTGTATCATTTGCTTTTTATTACAAGTTAGAAAAGCTTGGAGCTTTTCTTGCTTGAATTCAACTCTTTGTATTTTTAATAATTTTGATGCATTATAAATGTACATTCTAGAATACAGAAGAACTATTCAAATATTCTTTATACTGATTTGATCCAGAAACTAAATGTTATTTGATAACAGTCCCAGTATTTTGATCGTGTCTGGACAATAATCTGGTTAAATCAGTTCCATTGTACCATACCAACCCTTATGCACTTATATTCTGATGTAGTGTCTCCTTTTATTTTTGAACTAAAAAAACCTTATGTGGTTACAATATTTAAAAACATTTGCATAAGCAAATCAGAAATAATGTTTATTGCATCAGGTTGTTCCAATTCTGACAGTAGTTATGTGCATATCTACAAGGCTTGACATACAGAAATCAGAGCTTCTCTAAGTTCAACTCTGTGTGATGCAAAGCCAGCAGAAGTAAATCACCTTTCCCTTTATTTGTTCTTGAAACTAAAACTCAGCAGTTGAGTGAAATTAATATTTTTGTCTTTGAATAAAATATTTGGTTTTGTCTTTGGACAAAAAAAAAGACAACTGGAGTTTACAACTTGGAAGTTTTAATGTCTGTTGTAATCATGTGTTAGATGGTTCCTTAAGGCAACATTCATAGCATCTAAGTCATTACTGCATGCACTTTCTTGCTAATTTTTGTGTTAAATAGTTTTTACTCCTCAGCTTAGCTGAGTGCCCAAGCCCCACTCTCAGTCACTATAAGGGATAGTACAAAAGCAGCATAGCACAACAACAGCAAACCTCCTCAAAACATCTCACTCTGTTCTTATTCCTAGTCTTCCAAAGTAGTCCTCTGGTGGGTATCTGTCATTGCTTTTCCACCTGAAGAAAAAGCAAGACAATTCAAGGATTACAAGCGATAACTTGGGCCACTTAAGTGGGACAGTAACCAGCACCTACATCAGGGCTCTGAGTGATCAGATGTAGCTCTGGTAAAGGTCAGGATGCTGTTGCTGCACACAAGGCCCTGCTGCATGAAGTTATCTTTGCAAAAGGAAAGGAGTGAGACCAAGACTAAGGCTCTCCTGCTCCATACTACAGACAGATCCTTTAATTTGCACTTGTTTGTTTGGATTTTTCTTTCAACTATTTAAAACTGGGGTATCCAGCTGGAGTGACATACTTCTTTCCACTGCCCTTCTGCTCTTTGTATCAATCTCTGGCAGAAAAATGAGGTCCAAAACCAGAGACCATAACACCTGAATTCACCAAAGATGCAGTTTCTCTTTTCAAGCCACTTGCCAATGCTTAAACTCTGAGATTTTATCCTATGTAATTAATATTAATGGCAGTAAGAAGGGAATTTTCTTTTCCTAAATCTCACAAAGAAGAGCACAACACAGCACAAATTCAGCACAAACTCTGTAGTTCACCTTGGACCTTGGTTGTAACGAACAGAACTTTAGGAGGCAAGAAGAAAACAAGAATACCATTACTTTATGTAGATCTCTTCTCTATCCCTGCCATGAAGAAGCTCAGTTCTTTATCATCCATGGCAATTTAATCCCTCCCTTTTACTGAAGGCTCAAGCGCCTCTGAATGCATCAGCTGAACTGTATTTTGACCCAATGTTCTTGCAAGAAACCTTGCATTTAATTTCTTCTCACGGTGCACTGACTTTGGCTGAATGCATTGGCAGTGCTATTTTCTTCCAGATGTACAAGTTTTAGATGTTCAGATACAATAACACTTTGACAGAATTTAGCAGCTGCCATCAGTTCTTCGGATTCACTTGCTTGCATTGGCACGTGTGTTGGGTTTGCATAGCCAGGTTTTGATAGTGGGGAGGAGTCCTACCAGGGGTGGCTTCTGGTAGAAGCAGCCAGAAACTTCCCCCATGTCCGACACAGCCAACACCAGCCGGCTCTGGGAGGGACCTGCCATTGGCCCACACTGAGCCCATCAGGAATGACAGTAAGGCCACTGTGACCGCATATTTAAGAGGGGAAATAAAAGTTATTGCACCAATGTAATTGTGTTCAGTGAAGAGAGGAGTGAGAATATGTGAGAGGAGCAACTCTGCAGATCCCAGGGTCAGTGGAGAAGAAGTAAAAGGAGGTGTTCCAGACATCAGAGCTGAGATTTCCCTGCATCTGGTGGTGAAGACCATGGTAAAGCAAACTGTCCCCCTGCAGCCCATAGAGGTCCACAGGAATGCAGAGATCCACCTGCAGCCCATGGAAGAGGCAACTGAAGTACATGGTTGCCCAAAAAAAGGCTGTGGACCTGTGGGAAACTCATGCAGGAATAGACTCTTGGCAGGGACCTATGGACATATCTTGCTTTGTATAGCAACTGGAGCAGGTTTTCCTGGTAGGACTTGTGACCCTGTGGTGGTCCCACACTTGAGCAGACTGTTCCTGAGGAACTGCACCTAGTGGAAAAGGATGCACTCTGGAGCAGTTCGTGAAGAACTGTAGCCCATGGGAAGGACTCACATTGAAGAAGATAGTGGAGAACTAGCTGCTGTGGAAGGGACTCCATGTTGGAGCAGGGTAAGGACTCCTCTCCCTGAGCAGAAACCAAAACAAACCTCTCCTGAAGTGACCATCACCCCCATTCCTTCCCTGCACTGCTGGGGGGAAGGAGGTAGAGTCTGGGAATGAAGGAGGAGTGGAGGCAAGGTGTTTTTAAGATTTACTTCTCATTATGTTCTGATTTTGATTGGTAATAAGTTCAATTCCTTTCCCCAAGTCTGTTTTGCCCATGACAGTAACCAGTGAGAGATCTTTCCCTACCCTTATATCAGCTTATGAACTTATCATTATATTTTCTCTTCCCGTCCACTTACAGAGGGGAGTGATAGAGCAGCTTTGGTGGGTGCCTGGCATCCAGCCAGGGTCAACCCACCTCAACATGACCTTAGAGCTCAAATATATTTTGCTTCTCTTTTCACGCACTCCTCCGGAAGAAAATTTCCCTTTCTAATAATTCTGCTTCTCATTCTATCTCCTCTATCCTCTTCATGATGGAGAAACCGTGTCTGTGGGTAACATTCTACATTCTCCTGACTTTTCTAGTGTATTTAACCTACAGAAAATCCTTGAACTGCAGTGTTCATTTGCAAGAAGATCCTTGAGGGAACATCTTGCAAAGAAACAAATATGAACTTGTATTGTTGTGCTAATTACTGAGTTTAACATGAGAACTGCAGTGAGTGGAAAGCCACTGTGTGGGTGAGCCTCATTAAGATACAGCATTTCTGATTAATTATTGAATTAATTGAATTCAGATGGAAGGATAGATCACTTTCTTTAGCAGAGAATAAGTAGATTAAGTGGGAAAAAAAAAAGCCAGGAAAAAAAAAAATTATTAGTTTATTTAGTCCTTAACCCTTTCCTTGGTGTGTGTGTTCTTGGAAGGGCATTCAAGCAAACACTGAAGATCAGGAAAACTTTGCAGAACATCAATAATCAGTTCCACACTCCCAATGCTACTGTTAGAGTCATGTTTCTCATATTAATACTATTGTGCAAAACCAGTCAAAGAAGAAAAAGACATTAGGCGCAAATCAACATCAGCTTTGGAAATAGCATTTACTATCGGAACTCAATTGTAAAAGTTTTTCCTCAAATAACTCTGAATCATGAACAAGCTCAGAAAGTGAGCTGATCACAGACTGTACAAAACAAAACAATAAAACCTTTCAATTTTATAGATTTCTCATGATGGATTAATTTCCTAGCTTTGTATAGCAACTCAGTCCCTTGTAGTCCAGTAGGATGCCTATGTCTTACAACTGAAGATACAAATGAAGAAAGAAAACAACATAATTTCACTTAGAAATGCTCTGGAGTAAGTGTAACAAATGACTAAGCAACATGTTGCACTGCTGGCCTGGCTTACTGCAGTTTCACTGGTTTTTGCTTTTATATCCACTGGATATAGTTACTTCAGACCTACAATATCAGTTATCTTTGTAACCAAAATTTAGATATAGCCACAGAGCTGAGTTTAAACACTATAATAATACAGAGATTTGGGCAGTAAAGACCATTTTATCCAACTCTAAAATTCAAAGTGCTTTTTCAGTACTGTGATTTTAATTAATTGTAAGCAAATGCAGGACTTGTATTAAACAGAATTTGGAAAGAGCATAAATGAGATGACCCAACTAACTAGATCAACTTTTTCCATGAAACATAAAGATGTATCTTACCAACCAATTGCCAATATGGCTTTTGGAAGCCAAGGACTAAAATTTGGAAGGAATAAATATTTAGTGGAAAACAATTTTAATCTTAACATAGTAGCAGTCTCAAACAAAAGTTATCCAAACCAACAATTCCAAAAGGAACCTTCCATTAAAGCATATGCCTCAACTTTCACAAAGCATCAGAAAACCACAGCCCAACACAGCTTCCTCTCCCTCTTTAAAAACAGACTGCATTAAGAAGGATGTGGGTTCTTATTCAATTCCCTCATCCCTGAGTTATTCATTAACCATGTAGTATAGTCATCTGGAAACAAATTCTGTCTGACATCTTGGCAGCTATGATATAATAAATAAATAAATATAGGCTTCATAAATAAATAATATAGGCCACTCTAACTGTGTTTTCCTTTGCTCTTAAAATACTATCATGAATAGTTGTACAGGCAAGAAAAAACAAGCAATGACATTTCTGTTCTGTTCAATTTATAGTCTAATTTTCTAAATATTACTTGGATCAAGTAAATGTTACATTATTTTTGTGGTCTCACACAGAGTCCAGGAACCTCTTCAACCTCAAATTACAATCTGTATTACAGTCCTAAGAGATGTGTTATCATTTGTGCTAGAACCTCTGTACTACTGCAATGCTTTACTCCAAAACAAAAGAAAAAAATGTGAGTATTCTGACCAATGAAATCTCCATTTATGTCAAAGGGAGTATCCACAAATGCTGTATGATGTCTCCATCCTGGAGAGCACAAAATCTCACACTCACTCATTTCACTGATTTCACTATCAGCTGCTTAGCTCATGTTCTCAGCACTTCTCTGTTGAAATTCTTGGGATAGCACTGGCTGCGGCAACATCTCCACCAAGAGAATCAATGGGTTACACAATCATCACAAGAAATAGTCTGGTTTGCATCTCCAAGTCTCCAAACACCTGCAAAAGCTCAATACACATTTTCAACTCTTTGACAGAAAAGTCAAACACCTCAGACTGGTCGTCAAACTGATCACCAAGCCTTAGAAATAGATGAGCCTCAATGGTGCCATAAATCAGTCGTTTAGAGACACTGTGCTCTATGGAGACAACAGCAACAGTCATGTTAAATGTGTTTTGGAATTACTATTACTGGCAAGTCAAAACAGTACTGCCAAAAACGTATGTGATAAGTTAAGACACGTTTAACTGAATCAAAATACATTTGAAAGACATCTAATTGCTGCTCTGAAGCTACAGAAACAACCACAGTGGGAGAATATGGAGCCAAACCAAGTCTCTCCTACTATCAATTCAACTTGGGTTCAGTTGCATGTATCACCATACAACATAGCAATTTTCCCAGATCCCCATACCAAATCATATAAAATGAAAAACGGAATGGCTAACCTCAAATGAATAATTTTTTGGGGGAGGAGGTATAAAATACTATTGCATTTATTAGTATAGGTGTTAATACTTATTCAAAAACTTAATAATTGCAAGTCACTGTGAATTTCAGGTAGGAAAAACATGACCTTTGTGCAGGGGAACATTTTAACTTTATGTTACAGAATGAAGTTCCTCTAGCTGAGTAATTTCACATGCACATTTATCAATGCAAGGAAGCTGATCCTTTGATTTGATTGTCAGGACAGTCATGCAGAAGAGGAGAAACTAGTTTAAAATTATTTTTCTTTGTTACCTAAACTGTAGATGTTATTCTACAGTTTCCACAACCCAAGTATATGTAATAATACTCTTTTCAATTGCGCCAGAGGTTTTGAAAGGTCTTGTTTTCATTCCACATCCCTGTTTAGTACCAGAACACACTCAACCATTTCGTATTTTTCCTTGTCTTCTTTTACCATTGTTTTAGGTGCCAGCAGGTAGGAAAGTTGGGATATAGTCAAAGCAGAGATTTCAAATTTTTTCTGTTTGTTTGTTTTACAGAAGAACTGCACAAATAGCAAATTGTGCTGTTTAAATGAATTTCACAGAATATTTTCTGTTAATAAACAATGTTTGCTCCTGATAAATAAAATTTTCCCACCATCTTTAGTGTGTGATTAGATAGCAGTGTTCTCTACATGACAACATACAAAAAAGATTCAACTTTTGCACTTGGTCTGCACATATTACACAAAACTATGCAACATGTACAAATTGTCAAAGTAATTGTACAAAGAGTAAGTACAACAAACTTCTCATTTATCATTTTAAATCAAAAGTTCATTCCATAGGACAATTTTCTAAATGGCAAACTACTGTCGAAAACCTCATCTACCTTACAAGATTTTGCAGAAATGTAGTAACAAGTGAAATAATAGAGGAAAAACATTGAGCAACCATAACAAACCAGCCTTATTAAGAGTTATATTTAGCTGCTGACTTTTTGCAGTGATAGAGTCATCTCTGGGACTTAGGGCCCTGCAACCACAATGTATGATGTAAAAACAAGCTACATGTAGTTTGCAATTAGGAAGAAGGGCTATCACTTTCACTACCTTCAAGAAAGTTCAAGTTTATTATGTGTGGGAATCTTTAGTTTAAAAAACAACCATGAAGTGCTTCACAAACATTGCATGCTTGAGACCCCAAATTAAACTTTTCAATGTTTTTGCTAGTTGTGATAAATCATTTTCTTGTGCCAGTGTTGCTTACAGTAAGTCACCTATCCGCTTCTCTTGGCTTCTGAACAATGCAGCACACATACCACTGTATTCATCACAGTTTTTTTATTAATTAAGACAATATACTTATTTATACACATTTATTTCACATTGTTAAGGCACAGGAGGAATCTTAGAGCAGAAGAATTGAGTTGAAAGGGACATGTAAGGACCTCTGACCCCAACTGCCTGATCACTTCAGGGCTGACCAAAAGTTAAATCATGGCTCAAAGGTGTTGTCCCAATGTCTCCTAAACAATTACAGGCATGGGTCATTGACCACCTCTCCAGGAAGCTTTTTCTAGGGCTTGATCACCCTCTTTGTAAAGAGCAAGTTCCTCATATCAAGTCCCAGCCTCCCCTGATGGACACAGCTCTGAGCCATTCCCATGCACCCTGGCACTGGGTCCCAAGGAGAAGAGATCAGCACCTGCCTCTACAAGAAGCTGTAGAGAGTGGTGAGGTTGCCCCTCAGACACCTTTTCTCCACACCAAACAAGCCCAGTGTTCTCAGCCACTCCTCACAGGACATGCCTTCCATCCTCTTCACCAGCTTTGTTATCCTTCTCTGGATGCATTCAAGGACTTTCCCATCGCTTTTAAATGGGAGAGCCCAGAACTGCACACAGTACTCAAAGTGAGGCCACACCAATGCTAAATAGAGCAGGATAATCATGTCTTGGCTGCCATGGCACACTGACCGCTGAGCCTCCTGTCTACCAGCACCCCCAGACCCCTTTCTGCACAACTGATCTCCGGTCACTGCTCTCCCAGTTTAGATTTGTGTCCAGTGTTACTCTGACCCAGGTACAAAATTCAGCATTTTGTCTTTTTTAGTTTTATGTTGTTGGTTCTATCTCAGTGCTTCAACCTACACAGATCCCTCTGCCAGGCCTCTTGTCCCTCAAGAGTCAGCAGCTCCTCGCAGTTTGGTATCATCAGCAAACTTGGTAATTGCATTTAGCTCCTGCATCCAGATCATTGATACATATTTTTAATAGAATTAGCCCTAGAACTGAGCCTTGAGGAATGCCACTAGTGACTGGTTACCAGTCCGATGTAGCACCATTGACTACAACCCTTCTTCACAGAATCACTGAAATATTTAGGTTGGAAAAGACCTCTGAGGTCAAGACAACATTTGACTGATCACCATCTTGTCAACAAGGCCATGGCACTAAGTGCCATATCCAGTTGTTTCTTGAATATCTGCAGGGATGGTGACTCCATCATCTCCCTGGGCAGCCCATGCCAATGTTTAACAAGTCTTTCCATGAAGAAGTTCTTTCTGATAGCCCAAAACACCCTCTACCCACTCATCTCACAGCTAGACAACTTGTCCGAAAAGGTGCTGAGGAACAGTACCAAACCCAGATCCTTATTAAAGTCAAGAAAAACTACATCCAGCATCCACTACAGCAGTGACAATATTATAGAAGAATCAAATTAGTTAAACAGGACTTTCCCTTTGTGAACTCACATTGACTCTGCCTGATGATTGTGCTGTTCTTTAGAAGTCTTTCAATAGCACTCACTGTGATCTTCTCCCTCAATTTTCCAGGTCCTGAATCAGTTTTGCACAGAGTTGCAAAACAGTTTTACATCTCCACAGTAAAGGAACTGTTACAATGAATTAGGTGAGGTCTAATGATTCTAACAGATGTCACAGATCACTGCACTGAGCTTTCTGTTCAGTGGATTGTTTACCATAATTTGAAATTACTGACCTGAAATCAAAAAACTCTGCAGTAAGTCTTAATATTTCAGAAAAGTGTATATTGATGAAAGCATAGGTATATAAAGAAAACTTCTTTGTATAACAGTGAAATAGTAGTTTCATTAAGTAATTAATTTTAGATTATATGAGCAAAGCTGCAGTCTGTGTTTTCAGTTAATCTCTGTTTGTTTGACTAATTGAAATAAACAGATGTATACATGTAAATCTAGAAAGAAGAAATTTTTCACCAGGGCAAGCAAAGAAATCATCTTATATACCAAACCTTTAAACTCTATGCTTCACTTGTCCTAAGCCATAAATCCTGTTAAGGCAGTAAAATCAGGTATTCAGAGGACAAACATCATTACACCTTATTCTCACAGAAATTCTGCATTTGTTTCTGATTATTCAGTGTGATTCCATATGACAGTGAAATCTGTTGTATCTGATTTATCTAAAGTTTTTTTATGCTATTATTGAACAAATTTTGGTAGGTCACAACATGGTTAATTTCTAGCAAGTGCCTCTCTCTGAAATCAGAAATTTTTAGCTTGCACCCACCCTCTTCCATAACTCCAGTATAAAATCCAACAAAAAAATAGATCAATTCAATTCTACGGACGAGGAATTGTAATAAAAAGGATACTAATACATTCAAGACAAATGTAAAGGTGAATAAAGAGAACTTGCATGCATTATAATTTAGGGATTGCAGATTTTGATTTTCAATACAATTGCCATTGATGTTTGTCCTAATAGAACACTATTAAAATTTCCAAGTATTCTACAACTGATGGTAGAAAGTCAGTGGTTTTCTCTTCACTTAGGGACATCCAAAATCTAGTTTAAACTAGATAAGCACAGTTAAACCTACATAAAACTAATGACAATACTGAGAAACTGACTGTTAATTATAGTGTTAAAATTTTCACAACTACTGGCAGGAAAAACCTGTTCAGAGATGCAATCCTCTGTTCCCTGTAACCTGAAGAACAGAAAAAGGGGACACACAGGCTTATGTCAGTAGAAACTGTGGGTAGCTTAATAACCTGTCTCTGGGAGTGTCCTGTAGTAGGAGCTTGGAAAAACAATACAAGACCTGGGCATACATACAATTTTTCCCTTCCAATGCACTTGTCCGCCAAACTGCAGCTCAGGGTGCATCAAAGGCAGATATTGGGGCACCAAGAATCCCCTTATTAATTTCAGGCACATACATAGGATTACTTTCTAGTAACTGGATTCCCTGAGGCCACACAGTTCACTCATTCCTGATGTCTATCTTTGACTTAAAATATATATAAATTAATTCTTCATATTTAAATGTATTAAATAATTTTTTAATGTAATTGAATTTTCAAGTGTAATTTTGCCCACTTCCTGTGGGCAAAATTGCTGTACCTTTGCTTTTTAAGTTCAATATCTGGATAATTCATTTGATACCTCCAGGTTTTGTGCTGTGAGATGAAGTCATTCTTTGTTGATCTTATCCACACTATTATTTATTTTACAGAATTCAATTTCTACTCTATTTTTTCATTTCCAGATAAAATAATCCTAAGAAATACAATGCCCTTTCCAAAACAGGCTAAACCCCCTGGATCTGTAGTACTAAAAATATAGGTGAGTTATAATATTTTTGGAGTGACATAAAGATTTTTGTTGTTCTTTACTACTAAATATTGAAAACTCTCAAGAAAGCACTTTTTTGACCTACACTAATTATTAAGCCCATATATATTCAGTACTACAGAACAATTTTATTATATGAAATATGTTTTTCATATTGCTATTTCAAATGTGAAGCTCTCAAATTGTGGGGTTACAACTGGTGAGCATCAGATATTTTTATTTATATATTTCATTATATAAACTCATTATTTACCAACCAGTATCTTTAATTCTCTTTTAGTCCACTTTTCCAACAAACTGTTCTAACAAGGCAGCATGATCTTCAGATTTGATGTTGATTTTGCACTCTTTTAAACCTTTAGTGTCTGAATAGTTTGACAGCATGCAAAATCATTATCTTTTATATTCATTTGGGCTGTCTTACAGAGCAGAACAAAACTGTCAGACAGTTCCTACTTGTCTATACTTTCATAGTAAATGAAAGATAATGGCTCCATTTTTTTTTCTGTTATTAACGTGATTTTAAACTGAATAATGAAAGAACAAACAACATTTTAACAGTAATGCAAAGTTTCTAAGCTAAATGAAACTGTTGCTCCAAGTACTCCTCATTAATTCTCTGAAAGGCTATTGTTCAACAAAAAAACTAGAAACCATCTCTGAGGGCTTCTTAGAGATGTTTTGCCATTTAGATCTTTATAAAGTTGTGTCATCTGAGAAGATCCTGGTGCGACTTGTGAACCTTGCTCATCTAGAGTCACCTACCAGGTGTTTCAAGGACAATTCTCTTTTCCAGCATTTAGGAATGTCCTGGGGCTAACACTTCCAGCTGACTAGGCACCTCTGCAAATCTGAAGCAGATAAAAGAAAACACTAAATCATGGGATTTTATTGATTCAGGATGTCTGAATGTGATCACTCCAAGACCTACTGAAATATTTTCTGATTGGAAAACCACAACTATACCTGATCCAAAACTCAAAGATTGCCATCCTAGAAACTCTTAAATACAGAACTTCCTGAATCTTCAAAAAAATATTATTTCAAGATGGAAAACAAAAGGTTTTTTCTTGCAGTGACAACTCGATTGACATATAAACCAGGAAAACAGTTCACTAAAGGAGTGCATTGAGAAGAAATTCTACTTTTAATGTTATACAACTGTACTATTATGGCTTTTAGTCTGGATTAGAATGCTGCAGGGGAAGAATCAATTTTTTGGTTTTGAGCATTGATGTTTAGCGTGGTCAGATCTCAAGAAAAAACATCAGAAAACATGCAAGTAAAATTCATACCAGTTAAAATTATAAGACAGACAGAAGTGCTAAGTTCTGAGTTACTTATGCATTATAGATAATACGTTCCATTATCCTGAACTGTATATTTCAAAAACCTGAAAAATCACAGAATCTTGCACTTATTATGTTTTATAGTTGCTACTGGTGGCAAATGGTCAGACTCTCATTCTGTTTATCTAAAGAAGGCTTTGCAATGTATACATAAAACACACAGAAGGACTACTAGTCAACATCACTCCCTGTATAATGCTGCATCTATGCTTATGCTGTTTTTTATGGTCAATAGTTTGAATTAAGCACTCATATTGCCTAGTGGAATTCTTTTATATATTGAGACCATCTCACTTTGCCTGACTTTCTAGTGAATTAGCTGCTCAGAAAATGAGGTAATACATTATCCGAGCCATGTTTACTCCTCTGCTGCCTTCTTCCTCTTACCTACCTTGTGCCTCTTTCTCCTTGACATCCGTTTTGTAACAATTTATTTTGTAATTATGTTTCATGATTGTTTTTCTTTTACACAAGGGTTTTCTTGATGTGTTTATAATTTACTGACACATTTTTCCTGATTTTTTTGTCTGCCACAATCACTCACTGTCATCCTTATTAAGGCCTTATTAAGCTTAGGACTATTGTTCTTCAAACTGTTCACCTAAGGAAAGCATATGCTCTTAGTATAGCTATCATTTTTGTTGTGTGGACATCATCTTTTCATTTACACCTTTTTATACTCCTACTACTCAGTCATTTTGACTTTTTTTTTGTTGTTCTGTTCTAGGTCTATACATCTATATAAACAGAATAATTTCAAAAAAATTACAGCAGTAATTCAGTACCTATAGAAGTCCCACTGCCATAATAAAGATTTCCTAGATACTCTCAAAGAATGATAAAAGACACTTTAGGCCACAGAAATCAATTAGCGTCAGAATCAAAAATGTTGGGAAGTTTGAGCTGAGGCAGTTAAGACCACATTTAAAATGAAAAATTTTCATAATTTAAAGTTATCCTAGAACAAGACTACTGCCTTTCACCATGGAACATATATATTTAATCTTAGATCTGTTTACTAAGACAAAATCCCCCAATCTTCTCTTATGTTTGCAGCCAAGCCCATTTGTAAACCAGTTCCAGCACTGAACACAACATGAGTTCAGGATATTTTGTAAACTGTATACATATGTCTGAGTATACAATTAATCTATCAAGGTTACAACCAGGATTAAAATATTACTATTTACTAAATAACAAATGAAACTATTGTCCAATAAGGATCAATAACATTTTGGCATCCATTTAAAGGAAATTTTCTTACGGATATTAAAGTTTAAAAGTTCAGCTATTGGTAAAGCTTCAGCACCTGAAGTCTAGAAAAACACTATACACATTTTTTATTGTTTTCAGAATATTCACTGAAGCAATCACTCATGTTTAAGTTGTCTGCAGCTACCCATCTGAGAGCAGGGAGGTGTGTGGACAATTTCACAACTCAGTAGGTATTCACTGAGTGGTTACGCTTCTTTTTTAATCCCTAGGTCAAGAAGAATTGGAAAAGCTAAAAATCTCCGTGTGTATACTTCCTCTTTATAGACCATACTTTTTCCTGTTTAGCATATCTCCCTATCTCTGTATGGCTATTATCCTTGACACATCGTTCAAAGGTTTTTCTTTCTTGCCTCTAGGGCGCCTCCTAGGAAATGGAGAATTTCACTGTACTATTCCTAGTCCATAATTGCCCATGTTTAGTTTGTAACCATTTTTACCACTTCTGATTATCAATGTTTACTTTGTAACTATTTTTCCTCATGCCTACTCTCTTTCTTGAATTTTTCCTTTCCTGTTGGTTACTTCTCAGGTAAATTTATACCGAACAATCACATCCCTTCTCCATACACTTGCCAGACTAAACAACCCAAGTTCCTTTAGTTTCCCTGTCTCTTCCTTTACGTGGTCATTCCAACAGCCTATTTCTGTCTGTTCCCATTTTGTTTCTTTCTTGTTTGAGTCTCACAAAAATCCACATGACTATAGAGACTCAAAAGTCACAGATATTCCATGGATACCCACCCTGAATACGTTGCATTAGTATGCACATGGAAAGATGCATCAGGTGAAGGAACTAGAATTGATTATCTCATTTCAAAAGAAATGCATCATCTCCACAGATGTTGAAGAGAGATAAGGCAAAACAGTATCTCTTCATGTTCCCAGAGTTGAGGCTAATGTCAAAATTTGAAGTAACTTGTCTAGCTAAGATATTGCTGAGACAAAGCCTCAATTAAGTATGGGACTGCACAGAGCTGGGGGCTGTCAAGTGTATTCACATCCTAGTTTTATGTTTTCTGAAGGGCTCCTACCAATATATATCAGCTTGCAGTCAGGACTGCTTTTTATTGCATTTCAAATAGCAGGACTTTTGTTCTAATAATGCAGTGAAATTAAATCATACTCTCAGGGCTCCATCCTAAGCTATGCATCAGACTGATGTAGTAGGTATGAAAGCTCTGTTATCCTACCTGCTTGCATTCAAAATCCCACAAAGGTCAACAGAAGACTAAGAGCGTCTTCAACAAGCTGGAATTAATTCCTATGCAGAAACATTTTTTCTTGCATTTCCTGGCTGGAATGATTACATCAGTGGCACCAGATATTCTGTCTTCTGCCCCAGATTTTATGTAGGTTAGCTTTAATTCCTTAAATTTGCCCCAGCAGGAAGTGGCCAAACCATTGTGGGATCCCATAGGGCCAGGGTACCTTGCTATAAATTTTACAGGTGATCCAGTGGCAAACATCCCTTCCTCCTCCCCCCAACTCTCACCATGCTTGAAGGTTTTCAAGAGAGGCAAAGCCACAGATCACCCCATGTAGTGGTGACAGTAACCCTCCTTTGACTAGGAAGCTGGACTAGATGACCTCCAGAACTCCCCTTCGACAAGAATTTCTATCTGCAAATGAATCATTTTCCTCCCTGCACAATACAGAACCTGCTGTTTCTCTCTATTATAAAATCAATACTAACTAAAGAGAAAAATAACAAAGCTGCAGCTCTGCAGCCTTTTTTTTTAATTGGGTTTTGTTTGTTTGTTTGTTTGTTTTCCCCAGCATATTCAAGTCCTTGTCCAGTGTGGGTAAAAGGCTAAACAGAGAAGTAACTGAAGTGCATCAGGCAAGGTGCACCTCCCAACCTGGTCTGGACCTTACCTTGCAGTTTTCCAAAAGAATAATGATGATCTGATGCAAGCAAAAAGCATACTAGAGCCATTCTCATAATTTAATAGTAGACAGTGGGCCTGGACCAGTCTCTGCTTAGTATAAATTTAGCCACTGAGTCTAGTTCTTTCAGTAAATCTGTTTGTGCTGAGCTTCAAATACACTCTCTTCCTCACCTAGGCGCAGGAGTTTACACTGAGTATAAACATGAGCGTAATGTGTTTCAGTTGTCTTCTATTGAGCTTCCCTGGCCAAGTTTGTTTTGTTTTCCAACCAAGCTGGAGCTATTCCTGTACCTCCAGCACAATTACTCACAATATTTACATGTTCTTTCCCTGTCTCAGCATGTTGCTTCCTGTGACATTTTCCATAACATCTTCAGCTTGTCCTTAGTCTTGTGGGAAACAGAAGCAAATCATCTCTCTGAACTCAGACCACACAAAGAGAAAGCTGAAGGCATTACAGTGAAACAGATCTCTGAGCAAAGGCTATACAACATAAACATACTGCCATTCCATTCCAGGCACAACAACAACAAAAAAATCTTCTCCCCTTTCTCTTTTTCTTTTGGCCTCCCATTCTTTTGGGGGAAAAAAAGCCAGCATAAACAAAACCAAAACAAGTGACAGTGACATTTCTGTGGAAAAAAAAAAAAAAAAAGAATATATTTCAGTTCAAGAAATAAGAATTTGATCTCACCCAAAGATTTGCACATCTGGGAATAACAAATTACATTAGTGAACATAATGGAAATACACATACTATAAAAATTACTCTTTAGAGACATACAAACTATAACATTTGTGTCCTTATAGCTGAGTGTCAGCTGCTGTCAGTTATCAAAGCTCCACCAGTTCCAGTGGAGATCTGCCCACTCACAGCAGTTGAGACACCAGACCTCAGCCTGAACTTCCACACTACACAGCTACAACATTAGATATGGTGTTAGAGAAACTGGCACATGCTCCTGATCATGACTTGGAAGTGGTGCACTTTAGGCTGATTTTGTGCAATGAAAAAATGCATTTTGCCAGTGGTGATGACCTGTTTTCATGCATTAGCCAATTTTTGTGGGTTATGTAAGTAATTATTACTGAGTAATAATATGCAGAAAGATGAACCTAGAGAAGTCAAGACTCAGGGCCATTGCCTGTCAGGGTAATCACCATCACTGCTGTGCAATGAACCAGCTGCTCTGCAGGCTTATCAGCATGAGTCTAAATGTTCAGCTCTAAGAAGGGCAAATCTGCAAGTGTTCTGTACTGTCATTGCCAACTCCATCTGACTGATGAGAACTGCACAGCATGATCTTAAGAATTACTAAAAGAATCCAACAGTCCCCCATTTACCTTTGGTCAGAGAGAAGATTGCTTGTTTCACATATATCCTCATCATAAAAATTCTGAGTTGGAAGGAAAATACATTTTGAAGTAAAATTCAGAGGAGGCACCCCAGGAGATATTTAAACATCTTCTGTGTGAACTTTAAATAAATAGATAAATCATGTAATTTAAAAAAAAAAAAATCTGGCTAAAAGGCAAAATCTTAGACATTCACTGACAAAAAATCCTTCTCTCACAATACTTGTCCTTATAGAAGATTTAAGAAATCTGCAGCCATGGGATGGCCACAACAATTATTCTCTTACAATGAATATGGAAACTGCTCGAAATCTGTTTTAGAGACAACTGGCACTCAAAATCATGTCTTATAAACCTAGAAAGATGAAAGTTGTTCAGGCAGGAGGTGACCAGACCAACTTATTATGTATAGCTTGCATTCAGAAGCAACATTCATGAGAGACTAGTGTATTATCACTTTTGTTGGAGCCTGTATAACACAAAAAAGCAGATTTATACAAAATAATCTGCAAAGTTAACCTTTTTCTTTCTACACGTGATTTATAGAGTTGGGTTTTCCTTAACCTTGTTAAAGGATTATGTGCTGCAAACTGAGGTTTGCACACAGGGTGCCTAAGGGAAGTCCATAGTCAAGTCCAGCACAGCCATAGGGTATGGCTGCATGCCATATTAAGTCAGAGCTGCTTCCAAATTGCATGACTTGATACACTCACAGAAGCAAGCACTAATCTTGAAGTGAAAATCCACATGTCCTCGTAGCAATCAACTCTCATGTTATACAATGGATTCTGAAACAAAAGCACTTAACCATGGAGTTCCAGGTACAGAAGTCACTATATAGTTGATTAAACTTGTGCTTCTATTTGGGTTTTGGGGCTTTTTGTTTGTTTGTGAGTTTTCTTCCCCTCCTTTGTTCTGGCTGTATATACCTTTGCCAAATTGTTTTCTCTCTGAATAAAGTTCCTTCAGTTTTGGTTCATAATCATGATTGTAGCTTTAGCCATTTAAACATAATATGCAATTTTCATCATTTGACAAGACTAGCAGTTTTTAATATGGTCTTGAATCATTGTTCCCCAGCCTTTGCTGATATCACAAAAAATCATATTATGTTTTTGCATATATTTCTACTTACATATTTAAGTCACTAGGATTAGCAAAGAGGGTAAACCTACGGTAAAAATAATGTTCACTTTTAAAATAATTTGCTTGACAGTACTTGTTCCCACTTAAATAATTTCACATAAATCAATTAAAATGATATCTGTGTTGCATTTAGTAATCTCTTCCCCATACAATCCCATCTAAACATTTGTATTTGTAGTTAGTGGGGTAAGAGGTCTCAAGTCTTGTATTTTGGAAAAAAAAAACATAGCAAACCCAAATCCAAATAATTCTCTCTCAACCCACCACCACCAACCCCCCCCCCCCACAAAAAAAAAAACCCAACCAAAAAAAACCAACAAATCAAACCCAAACAAAACACAAAACTCAACCAAACAAACAAAAACACAAGAAGGAAAATGTTTAGCATACATAAACAGACTTGAAAAGACAGAACTAATTAGAGAAAAGTTGTTCTTTCAGTAGGAACTGATTCTTGATTCATCTCTATTCCTGCACCTCATACTAACATTTTTCTAATTTGCAAGTAAATGTATCTACATTATGGTTTAGGCTTTCTTTATTTGACAAGCTATATCACTTATACCTTAATCCTCTAAACAATACACTCCCCAGAGCAAGGTTTACTATGAGGAATTGATTTATATTTTGGTTTGGTTTTGTTTTTTTTTTTCCAATGACAGACAATATTTGGGAGGATCAGGCAAACCTATGCAATATAAAACTTACTAGTATGTTCTATGATACTTTCTATATTAATGTAAGCAAAAAATGTTAACATTATCATGACATTAGTGTAAAAATACCCATGTTCTATAAACCTTACCATCATGTTTTTTGACATATACAAGGTTACATTTAGATATAGTCATTGATCCCCAGAAAAAATTCTATCTTCTCCCAAAGAGGAACTCAACAGCTCAGTAAATATGTAGACTACTGAAACAACATGTTTATTCTTAATATTGCTCTTCTGAAACACTTGAAAAGTTCTTTTCCTTTTACAGTTGTGGATTTGCAGTCTGGTCTATGTAGTGACTGACTACATCTAATGAGGTATTAAGGGGGCTGAAGAAGTCTGTAGAATGCTAATATTTCCACCCAAGCAGCAAGGAAAACACTTGAAAAGTTTCTTTCACTGATTTATTAACAAACACCATCTCCAGTGTAAGAGCTTTCTGTCCTCTTATATTATGGATGGGATCTCTACAATGTGCTTGCATTTGTGTAGATAAAGCGTGAGGCACAAAGTCAAATATTGAATGTGAAAATGCTCAGGGAAACTTTTTCAGAGTCAAGGAAATAGAGAGCGAGGGTGTTTGAATTAATTGGGAATTGGGCTCTGGTGGCTTGCTTTTCCTCAAGAGTAACTATTTCTACTCCATTTTCCCAGCCGGCAGAGGCCAAATGTTACCATGGTTTGGAGGAATGTTTAAGCTGCTCACCAGCATCACGAAGCTCAAAAGCCACATGTCAGTCATCTCTAAGTCCTTAACACATTCAAGATGGAATATTCTAGACCTGAATAATAAACAGTAGATACAAAACATGTTATTAAGAATTACATTTTAAAAAATTAAAATGGAAGCGTATTTTCATCACAAGTAGAAAAATACTCTACCTTATAAAAGACAGAAAGTTTAGTGATGCAAATGAGTTTCATGCTTTAAACTTGAAATTCCACTTAACAAAGGATTTCAAATGGAAAATGTGGGCCACATTTTTTCCAGTTGAAGAAAAAACATCCATGAGACTGAAGAATATTAACAATTTTAGTCTTAAAATATACATGAAAATAAAACAGGAGGATGGATATTGTTTACTTAAAAAACAATTTCATTTCAAGAAATACTTTCTGGAACTAATTTCCTAAAACAATGTGACCTTCTCTCACTTTTTTCCTGTTGGAAAAAAGATTAAAATTTTCAAATAAGAAAAACATGGGCAGCTGAACTAGGCGACAAAACATGAGGATTAAAAGGAGCAACATTCTTCAGCATATTCTATGATGTCAAATATTTTCCAAGGCCTAAAACCAAAGTTAACCAAATCCAGTCCTTTGGTCTGTGCACTAACTTACTGCACCAAACTCTAATTGCAGATAATTGAAGGTACCTGGTTAACATCTGAGAAAAACAAGTTTTAGTGTAAACTATTTGTTTACCCACATTTCATAGTTTTCATCCAGAAACAGGCAAAGAGATCATTTATGTCTATAATATCGATTATTTTGGTTTTGGCTGGTTGTATTTCAGAACATTTAGTATCATCTAGTTTTGACCAAAAAAGCCCCTAAAACATAACATTATATTAAATTCTCAGTCGCCTTAGACATACAATTCTACTGCAAGTTCTTCTTCCTGACCTTTGGGCTTAAACATTGACTTTTGTTTTCCAGTATGGACACTGTTTCTTGGGGAATTTTACCTTTGGGAATATAGGATTCCACCAAGCCTTTTCTGTTAAGGTAAAGTTCATTTAAGCTCAAAAACCTCTTATATGTACAGGTCCAAGTACCTTGTTTTTTTTCTTCTTGATTAGACCAAATTGGACTATAAAACCCATTTCTTACATGCCCTACTGGTCCTCGTGTTCTTTTCTAAACCCTTTCCACCTTGAAGTATTTTTGACCTTTTGGCTTCTGATATCCTTAATGACAAGGTCCCAACAATGGAGATAGAGATAAGATACCTTCATATTCCTATTCAATAGCCCCCTAATTATAACAATTGCACTTCTTCTTTACAATATAGAATTGTGGATTTTTTAATCACCACCTGAAGACAATTCTAGTGTGTCTGGACTACAGTACATGGATTTCTACCCATTACATATAATTTCTATTTTTTATTGTATGAACACCTATCCATTCAAGGAAACACAATCCTTTTCTCCAAATAGGCTGAGCTAATGAACTGCCAAAATAAGAATATCCCATAGAAACACAATACCTCAGTATTTTCTGGCCTTTCTGCCTCTTGCAAATTTAACCACCTATATATACAATTATTGGCCAGAAAGGATTGAAACTAAAATGTGCCTACAGACATCTGTATACAAGTTACCTCTATTTATCTGGCATAGACAATTAACTGTAAATTCATTTAACATACTATGAATCAGCTGAATGTAGTGCTATTTCAGTATTTCATGATGCAATACTAAGGGCTGAATAGAGAGAATAAATTTCCATATCTCTTTCAAACCACAATAACAAAATCATGTTTGTTTGGCATGATGTGTTTTCATTGAGTATTTAAAGCTTAACTATCATCCCACAAGAATGTATTAATGAAGTCCCATACTGGAATTTGCAGGATTTTAACCATTAATAAAATCTTTCTCCAAATTTCCTATTATTCTAAGTTGGCAAGGTTTAGCAACTGAGAGGTAGTTAATATCTGTAAGATATCAAATCTAAGTTATAGGATAAATTTTGACTCTGGATGAAATATAACACCCATTTACCTTATTACAGTTATAAACCTTTTGAACATTACCAACAATCTGAATGAAATTTGCTCAATCACATCAGGTTCACTTACTGTTCTCAGTGATAACACAGTTTTTTCTCTTCAATTGAACTAGAATTATTTCTGTTGGATGGACCTTGTGGACAGAATCACTGTGAACAGCCAGAAGGCCCATTATTTCCTCATCAGGAAGTTAACAGAGCTCTGCTTCATGCAGTGCTTAAATGCTACTTGAGAACTATCATCTAAGCAATACAGCTCATATTATAATTTTTCCCCAACCAAAAAAAAAACAGTGTTAACATAGTACAGGATATCAAGCACACAAACAAAATATCCTGAAGTCACACACTATTCAGTTCACCTCAGCAATGACCTGTGTAAACACACAGATTTTTGGAGATTCTCATGATGGCCTTCTATGATAAAGGTCTGCCTTAGGTCAGCGTTATCAAACTCAGCTTTTCTAGTGAAATACTTGAGGTGTGAACCACAACCTACATGGTGTTTGAGAAAACCATGTCTTCCGTAAACAGTACTCAGTGTGAATATAAACACATACATTCTTTAAGGCACAGCTGACAGATCCCAACAAACACCAGCCATAACAGTGTCTTCAAGATTTCTTTTTTTGCAAGTAAAGATTTCTGCTGACATCAGCTGAGACTAGTTCTGTAGCAGAGGTCTTGAGTTTAAGTTTACAGCAACAACTCAAACTGAAAGAGAAAGGATATATATTTTAGTTCTTTTACTGTTGAGCATTTGAAAAGTGATGTTGAATATGAAAGAAAAAAACTGTTACTATCATGAAGAATTCTGCAAATGGAAAACATGAGGCTTAAGGTAAAATCTTGTTTTTTGAAAATTCCGTGATTAAAATAAATTCAATGTTACAAAGAGAATTAATAAACATAACACATTTAATTTGAAGCTATAAATTAATCGTGATAAATAAGCTCAATACCTGAGGCAGGTATCCTGCTTACATACCTGAGGTACACTGAGGAGGCACAATGCCAGGAACAGGCAGTGATTTAGTTGTAGAACAGTTTTTCCTGCAATTTCGATCAAAGAATTGTGTTTCTGTTCTGTTTTTAGAAGGAAGAAAGCCTCAATATAACCGTTGTGACCTACCAAAATCTCATTTTTTGTTAAATTCAAAATAGCAAACTGAAGTCTTAATCAGAGAACTCCCACACAATAATCAAATGAAGAGTTTAACCTTACCTATGAACAAAACTTAGTGGAAGACTTCTGCTGCTTTCTTTGGTCAAAGTCTCGATTCTACATTTGAAAAATAAGTTGGTTTGAAAACTAGATAATTGTTCCATAGAGACTACAGAGCTGGTTGCAACTGTCATTTAAAATACAATTTATTCCAGCAATTTTTCATAAATTCAGATACCCCTTCCAACGCTGGAGTTATGCATCATATGCACCCTTGGTTGACTGCAGAGAGGTGTGTCTGTTCCACTTGCAGTCTGAACCATCAAGCACAGTGACATAAACGCAGTTTGAAGACCAGAACCTGAGTAGTTTCAGCATTGGTGTCAAGGAAACTGTTCAGCTTTGTGACCTAACTTCAGTTCATGTAGCCAGCTCCTCATGAGTGGCACGTGTCAGCAAGGACTGATACAGTGTATACCTTGCAGGACCGAAAAAGGTAGATTTGAACATTTTAAAGAGAATTAATTCATCAACCTCTTTTGGATTGTCCTTTAGTAAGATAGAAGTTAGAAAATAAACTTGCATTTTGAAAACAAAATGCAAGAAAAAAAGATTGACAGACTATAATTTTTGGGCGAGGAAGATATTAAACATGCATAGCACCAGACAGTACCATTTCAACATGCCAAGCATCAATCTGTGACATCATGTATCCATTTCTGGGAACTAAAACTAACAAATGTAGGTTTCCATGGAGATAGCAGCATTTCCTAACAACTAGAGATTTCAAAGCATACTTTTTTTTAGATTCTGATTTTTAAACTCACCACCAAAGTCAATGTAAATCATACAAAAGCAATCTATAAGAACATTGTTTGTATTGAAAACTGATGTGACCATGGAGGATGTTAGAGGCGGATGTTTCCCAGAGGATATCCTATCTAGTGTTTAAAGCAGGTGCTCCTAGACGTCTTTGTTCTAAATATAAACAAAGCTGATACTTTTAAAGTTCACCGGAAACAATCATGAAAACCTGAACAAAACACAGAATGATAAGTGTTTACTTTAATGACTCTGAGTCATTTGTGTTCTTAGAAAATGGCAAGATCCGTTTCATTACATCATCTTATGCTGGGTTTTCTTTCAATGGGATGCTGAGATCTTGAAAATTTTCGTTGTGATAGGGTAGAAAAACAAAACCATTCATTAGCTACTTTGAGTGAAGATGATTGCAAACACCTAGAAATTTAAAAGTTTCAAATGCTTTATGGTAATTTCATATACAAATCTTGGTAAAAATATTACTGCATACTGGAGTGAGAACAGCCCTGAGGAGAAAAACAGGGGTGTTGGCGGACAAGAAGCTCAATGTGATCTGGCAATGGGCACTGACAGCACAGCCCAGAAACTCAACTATGTCCTGGGCTCCACAAGAAGAAGCATGGCTAACAGATCAAGGGAGGTGATTCTTCCTCTCTGCTCTGTTCTTATCAGACCCTGCCTAGAGTTCTTCATCCAGCCCTGGGATCTCCTGGACAGGAAATCCATGGACCTATTGTAATAAGTCCAGAGAAGGGCCACAAAGATGATCAGAGGGCTTCAGCTCCTGATAGAGCTGGGGCTGCTCAGCCTGGAGAAGAAAAGGCTCTGGGGAGACCTTATTGCACTTTCCAGTACCTAAGGGGGCCTACATGAGAGCTGGAGAGGGACTTTTTACAAGGAGATGCAGTGGTAGGACAAGGGGGAATGACTTCACACTTGAAGGTAGGTTTAGTTTGGATACCAGGAAGAAATTCTTTGCTGTGAGGGTGGTGAGGTTCTGGAACAGGTTGCTCAGTGGTGGATACTTGATCTCTAGAAGTGTTTCAGGTCAGATTGGGTGGGGCTTTGAGCAGCCTGATCCAATGGAAGGTGTCCCCATCCATGGCAGGGAAGTTGGAACTAGGTAATCTTTAATGACCCTTCCAACCCAAACCATTCTATGTTTGTATGATACCTTTTCAAATCTGATAGTCAGAGTTGATGGCTTCTCCTATAACTCTAATTGCAGGTAATAGAAAGCATCTGAGTCAAAGCCTAGATTTATTTTTTTTTCCACAGGTAAGGAACAAGTCTGATATTTACCTATTCTTAAACGGTTAGACTAGGGAAAAAGAAATCACTTATGTGTATATATGATACCAACTTACATGGCCTCTTTCAATCAAATAAATTTAAAATTTACCCCATCTTACCCTTAAGTTGAAAATTGCATTACTGGCAAACAATGATGGACACAGTCTGGTTTACCAATATTAAACTAGTTTTCCTAATTTAGCTTTCAATTACCAGCTTACAATGTACAAGAGCAATACAAAAGAAAGAGTTTTATAAAAACCCCATAGAACATCCTGGAGCATCACACTACAATTTAGTGTGATCTAAACTAATTCCTCACTCAGAACAAGGCCAGCTTATATCTGTTGTGATATAACCTTGTCCAAGTCAGTTGGAATATTCCCAAGGCAGGAAATTTTGCAATCACTCTGGAAAATCTGCTCCAGGGACTGACCACTCTCATGGTGGAAAAAACATTTTCCTAATATTTAAATATGCTTTCGGATGTTCCACCTTGCATCTATTGCCTCTCCCCTATCACTGTGTACCTTCAGTGAGATTTTATCTCTGTCTATTGTTTGCTGTCCCAGTAGGAGTTGCAGTTAGAAATTAGATCTCCCTTCAAGACTGATCTAATCCACTTCTCTCAGTTGCTCCTTATGTACTGTGTCCTCCTGCCCCCATTTGTACTGGACTTTCTCCAGTGTGTCACCGCTTGTCTAGCACGGGGGAGCCAGAAATAAGACACAGTGCTCCAGATGAGGTCTCATCAGTGCCAAACAGATGGGAAGAGTCACTTTCCTGGACCTGCTGGCTACTCTCTTAGTAACATATCCACTGTTGTCCTTTTCTGCTGTCAGGCAACACTACTTACGTTCAACTTGTCCACTATAACCCTGTGTCTTTTTCCCCAGGGAGTTGCTTTCCATCCAGCTGGTCCACAGCTTGTCCCACAGCACAGGGTTTTTCCATAGCAGATTTGGGACTTTATTTGTGCCTTTTTTGGACTTGGTGAAGCTTCCCACAGGCCAGTCTTCAACCATGTTGAGGTTCCTTTTAATAGCAAGCCTGCCCTGCACCGTACTGAATTCATACTACCATGCAGTATGGCTATTAGAATTCTACAGTGTTCAAAAATTACTACTTACAGAAGTTTATGTACTTTACACATTCTTGTATAAGTAAAGTAATGAAGGAGGGAAATCCCATTGAAATAATTTGGGTTTGGTGTTGATGTCTGTGAGAAGAGAATTTGCCTGGAGAATCTTGAGTACCTTGCCCACGTTGCATAACAAGTCTGAAATAGAAGCTCTCAGACTAAAAAGTGAGATATGCCAGATTTGGTAGTTTACTATTTACCAGACCCATCTGTCCAATCCCACACAGATATCATTTTTCTGTAAGAGGAGAACTACATTCTTTTTCATATTTTATTTCTGACATGCTGTCCACAAGAATTTGTTCGAGGAGAGGCTTTCATGAAGTGAAGATTACATGTGTGTTTCATTCGGCCACTGGTTTTTCAGAACTTGCATGAAATTGTAATTCCTTTGCTGTGTCAACAAATAAATCATAAAGCAGAAACTTTGGATCTTAACAAGGTGTTCTTTCAGATTTATGAAGAAAAAAAAAAGCAAGGTATATTTGAAGAGCTGCAGAATTGATTACAGAATTGATGAAACAGGTCAGTAGGAACAATTCTTGGCTAAAAATAAAGTGCCTGCAGTTTGCTTACCTTTGTGTTTAGATGAGAAGATTTTTTTCTTTTATGAAAAAGAGTCAAATTTGGCAAAAAAAGAGCCAAAATTAGTGCTATGCTCAACAAATTATCAATTCTCATTGAACATTGTGCCTGTATCAAATAATAATCCTTAATGAGAATGCTAAATTCCCCATTATTCACAAATTGTGTCATCCAAAGCTAGATAAAGAAATTTACACTTCTCCAGGTTCATATCTGAAGAGTTAATTGGGGGGGGAGGGGAAGAGTAAACATTGAATATTTATTCAAGCCACTCTAGCTTGCTCAGAACCTAAAACACAGATTTAATTTTTTTTTTCTTTTCCTAAGTGCTTTATTTTTTAATCACTTTTCTTTCATCTTTTATAAGAGTTCAGTAAAAGGTGGTTGGGACAATTAAAAACATTAAGTTTTCAAATACACTGAAACCCTAAGGTTGACTATGGTATAACTGTAGCGAGTTCAGTGAAATAGATACCATGCCACAGAAGAGCTCTGAGAATGTAAAGGAAGACTGGAAGAGAAAAATATTGGAAAATATATGCTTTCAAAAATTCCAAACCTTAGTAGCAACAATGATAATAGCTTCACAAAGAAAAAAGTTTTCATCTATGTAGTGTCTTCCCTCAGTAGTCTATAAATTTTATATAACATTTTAGCTCTCCCATAAATACAATATTATTAGCATTGCTATTTTAATTTTGCACTTGCAATATTGTCCTAGTTTTGAGACTACCCAGCTGTCTAAAGCATGCTGTGTAGCTGGGAACTTTCCCCTATTTAGTCACTCAAAGATTATTCAAACGAATCACAGAACCTCTTCAAAGAGAACTATATTTACAAGGGAGCAGCAAAGTGAGAGTGGTGACAATGCTTTGATCTTTAATTAAAAGGTCAGAAGACTATATCTTCAAGACCCTGTCTTGTCCTGTCTAATGAAAATATCCTCCTACTGGCTTGATACATACTTTGATAACTGAGGATGTGCCTTAGAAAGGGAATATACAAGAGAGACAAAATATTAAATGAAAGATAACAAAACTGTAATTAAACAGTAATTAGATGCAAACAAAGTTTTTAAATTCTAATGGCAAATTTATTTCCAAAAACATAACATTTGCTGACATTAATAGTATAATTAAGAATGAAGACACCAAAACTCCACTACAGACTAAAAACTATTTAAAATATGTATGTGTTGTTTTAATTCGGTTTTTTTATGAGAGAAATTCTAAAGTCCCAGTTTCAGTAAAGGCTGTTTCATGTTTCAGTGATTACATGCAAAAGATGCTGAACTTGGTGTACTGAGACTTGAGCAACTGTTCACTTGCAGTTTGGCCCTCCTGGAAACAGCTTCATCTCTGTGACGGATAAGTGGCATTTCACTAAGTCAGGGCTGGATTTTTTTGGGGTGTCCCTACAAGGCTCATAAGAAGGAAAGATTTTCCACAGGTAGACCCTTGAAAAAAGCCTTTCCATGTATTGGTAGAAGATAGTTAAGAAAAGCGATCTTTTTGCTATACAGGAATTTTTTTTACTAACTATTTATTTACTTTATCATTATTATTTTAATTATTTGCTGGTTATTTTTATACTTTTTTTTTATTTGATATACAGGGATTTGCAGGGTCTTCTAAGTCACCATATCAAAATCTTACACCACCATTATAAAAGATTTTTTGTTTAGTTTTAATTAACCATAATAGCAGCACTAGCTTTTCACTGTGGCATTTTGCAGATTCAAAATCGTTTTTCTTCTAACAGGAATATTCAGAAACTAATTGCTTGATAAATCAGATATTTGGCAAACACAATAGTCTTAAAATTAAGAAAGCACAATCTTTTCAAGTGACAGAAATTGCTTAAGCACTGAGTAGATGCATCTGCTGTTATCTAACCAGAAACCAACAGGAAAAGTTTAACACAAGGGTTGTGGACCTCTTGAGCAGAGAGGAACCAGCTGATGTTGTGTATGAAGAAACTTCAGCCACTGAAATTGTGAGAATGGATTTGTTTGCTTCAAATAAGGTGTTTACCTTAAAACTCAGAATTGTCCTGTTGAGGGTACTGGAGAAGAGGGCTGTGGCATTAAGCTGTGTAGCCTGACACACACTGAGGTGTCTCAGTTATTAGCTGAGACAACCTGAATGAGGAGCTTGACTAATCTGAAGCAAGTCCATCTTTCATCCTCGCCATTTAGACAACTAACTTGGGTCCGTTTGTTGTTAGTACAACACCTCCTTAAATGACAAAGGTTAGGAGGACAGAAACTTCACAAAACACTCATTTCCAATTGAATTTCTGTCCAGTGAATAGAAGGATTGCTAGAATGTCAGATAATGGCTACTGTTAGTGACCTTATTAGACTACAAAACAATTTTCTTGCAGAATGGAATAAAAACGCAGACTTATTTGTGATAATTTAACCAAATAACAAGCAATATTAATGTAGTTTTAATGAAGTCATGGTATGTCAAACTTACAAATCTTCAGCTGAAGTTATTACATACATGGAAGTAAAAAAGTTCTTCCATTTTCGTTCTGGCTGTTTTCTCACAATTTTTCTTTGTCAAATTAGTTCTGCCTTGCTAGTTGTTTCACATAGTTGCCAAGCCAGTTTTCAAATGACATGTTATTGTACTTTTCAGTATGTGCAGTGACTTACAAAACGAATACCAAAATGCATAACATGAGAACAGTGGCTTGATCATCTTATTGATTGAAAGCAAATTCAATATTAATTAATTTATCATTCCCAGAAGACAATGGATATTGCAGCCAATAGGTCACTGAATATAGCTCAAGAAATTTTTTTTCAATTCCACCCTCAGTCCAAGTCTTCTTTTATGTTACGCTCTTTCTAATACTATTTAATATCCTCAGAAGTGTTATTAGGACAATAAAGTTACTGCTTGTGAGGTGCCTAAATTTAATAGTACGTTTCCACAATGTTTAGATAGCAGGGATTATGTTATGCAAGGACAGTAATGCACAAACACATTTATCCAAAAAAATCTAACATCAGAACAGCTGCAGGTTTGTTCTATTTTTCAGCATTTTTCAGTTTTCTGACCTTCATCAGACCAATTCATTGTAGCTGATCCAACTGAGCCCCATTAGTTTATCCTAATTGGTTAATAGAGATAAGCATACTGCTGTGGTAACAAAACAAGAATCACATGTACAAATAACAAAATATGCCAAACTCTTAACAAATCAAAACACAAGAGAAACAACATTGTTGTCTCATTCTTGGAGTGAATATTAATGTATATACAAATATACTGTAAAGACCTGAAGATGCAAAGTCCTTTGCATTCAAATCATCCTGAGTGAAGCCACTGCCTTGCAGGGACACAAGACCTGTTCTACCAAGCGATTATTTGTTCCAGTTTTATATATCATAGAGTACATCTTTGCCTGGATAACTATGAAAGTTACAACATTTCATAAACTTTCCTGAAATCCCTCTTAATAAGAAATTAAAATAGCTCACCTCCCACCCAAAACAAACAAACAAAAAGAGCAGACAAAAAAAACCCATGCTTGTCTTAGTGTCTTCAAGGTCACCCACACACATAAGCAGGGAGAATAAAAGATTAAAGGCAACTAGACTTTTTTGACTATGCAACTGTAAAAAGACTATTTTGGAAATATACATGCTATCACTCCTTCTAAATAGTGGATGGCAAGACCAGCAGAACATGCTACAGGCTGAAGACAGTCATTGCTACGCAGCTTATGTTTTGCCTGCAGGCCCCTCCCTAACATGGGATCTAGAAATACACACAGCTGAGGTCCAGAACAGCATATCTCTTCTGTATAATGCTGACAAAGCCATGGTTTCCTGGACTGTTACTCATCTCTGTGCAATCTGAGGTTCTCTGCATGCTACCAAAGATTATTTATTATCAGACTTGACTAGAGGTCAGACTGCTACATCTCTCAATCAAAATTGGCCTGTTACTTATAGATGTCTCTCAGAAACTCATAACTTCTTCATTTCAAGACTGCTGCTGGTTGTCTGAGCTACCACACAGGTAGTGTGGTTGAACACTGCAATTTCAAAGACATGTCAGCAGGCAGAAGTCACTCTTGGAGCACTTGTTCTCAAGCTACCCACTGTGGTAATAGCCAATTACATATTCATCCTTTATTCAAATTGAAGATTAACTGTAGACTATTCTTTAGTAGGTCCATGTCAGTATTTCTGGACTCAGAAAACTACTATTGGTTCACAAACAAGAAAAGTGTAATCATCAGCAGCAACTAGATTTCATAACATAGCATTTGGATGTTTTTTTCTAGAGCTAAAGGTCCAGCCTCTAATGGTCCTGAGTTTACAACAGGATTGACAAAGTCCTTTCACTTCTGAAAAGGATATGATTGTGTCCATTTTTGAAATCATGACACCTTCCCACAATAGTCTGGCTGCTTAAAATTCTAGTAAATAGACTGACTATTTCAGCAGCACACATCTGAACCACATGAGAGACATGATGTTTCATCAATGCACAGAACATCATGTTTCATCAATTCCAGATGTAACTAGTGGTTCTGTCCTATTTGAGTTTATTACAGTGGAATTAATGTTGTAACATTTTGTGTTCTTCCCTTCCCATAGGTACACTGCAAAGAATTCTCATTACATTGTGTCTTTTCATCAATCCCAAGAGTAAGGCTATTGGTTTTTTTGGGGACAGATTAGCTGTCTGGTCTGTTCACTGAGCGCTCATAGCTTTGTGCAATTCTACAACAGTCATGCTCTCTGCAATGCCAAACCCACAGAGCTCTTCTGTCTGCATCACAGTTCAGAAAAGAGGAAGGTAGAAGGTAAAAGGTAATGGGCTTGCAGATTTTTCTGGCATCCTGATGTCATTCATAAGAGTACTCTTATGAGCAACTGCTGCACATCAGGCATAAGAAATGAGGAACATGAGTACACACTGTACTAGCACTAGTTTCCATAGGAACAGTAGTGAAACATTACACTTTTTCAGTTTTGGAAAAACATTCCCAGTTTCCTCCCCGAGTGACAGTGCCATTAGAAATGAGAAAATACTTTCTGAGTATCAATTTATTTTGTACAAACATTTTTTTATAATCATAAGCAGATAGTGTTGAGACAGTCCTATTTGACAACGTTAATCTTGTGCGTGGTCTCATGAGGCAAAAAAGAAAGCTGCTTAAAAATGCAATGAGAAGACATGCAAGACACAGAGTACTGTCATTCACTGTCCCTGCAGAAGATCTAAAAGGACAATCACAGCATTGATTTTATTATTTTCACAGGCAGTACTTTGAGACTGATTTGTCTTGCAACACTATACTAAAATGTATTCAATTCACTTTGAAATTAAAAAAAAAATGAATAAGTGAAACTAAACACAGCATTTTGTGCATGTGGTTAAGTCATGGTGTTCTCCAATTTGGTGTTACCCAACTGCTCCCTTCAGCTCGGAAGTACTGCTACCCAGGAGTTTGCTTCACCACTCTTATTCCAACACCTTCTCCTCAGAAGATATTCCCTTTTCCCTGCCCCTGACAATGATTTGAGGTAGTATAGAATAACCTCCAGCTGGTAGCCATACCCCCTCCTGATTACTGCAAAAATTAACCCTGTCCTAGCTGGAACCAGGATGGTGTACTTCTGCAGATGAGGCTGAACAATTATTCTAAATACAGAGGTTTAAGCTTAAATTCTCAATAATAATGATAAAGAAACCCCTCCTAATAAACAGTATTTTATTTTTTAGGAAGAACAATTTGGGGAAAATGTCTGAAGTATGCAATCATGCCACCACTGAAAAATACCTGAATGCCAGCTGATATTTTAGCATACCTGCTAGCATTTTAGGAACTTGTTAGCTCCAGGCAGGCCTCACTCACGTTGGATAGAAAAGTATTTCTTAGAACAACATTAAAGGCTGTAAGAAGTGGAGAGTCCGGATGTGATTACTATTTGAGTCTCTCAGGAAAGAATTCAACTTTTAGATCAATGAAAGGACTTAGCTTATACCCATCCATAAAAAGACAGTTTTTTCACTACTATCACTCACAAGCGGCAAACGATTATCCTCATGAGTTAGCCTCACCTTTGTGCCTGTGAAGCTCATGGAGCAGATCCTCATGGAAGCAATGTTAAGGCATATACTAGACAAAGAGGTGATCTGAGACAGCAGATTGTTCTTGACCAATCTGGTGGCCTTCTGTGTCAGAGTGACCGCAACACAACATCCTTATCTCCAAACTGGAGAGATGGGTTTGAATGGTGGACTACTTGGTGGTTAAGGAATTGGCTGGATAGACACATCCCAAGAGTCCTGGTCAATGGCACTATATCCAGGTGGAGTCTGGTGATAATTGGTGTATCTCAGGACTCTATCTTGGGACTATCATTCTTTAGTATCTTAATTAGGGACAAAGACAAAGATTGAGTGCATCCTCAGCAAGTTTGCAGATACCATGAGGGTGAGTAATGCAGTTGACACACCAGAAGGAAAGGATACTGTCTTATGAAAAGGGGAGATTTCCTTGTCCCTTAGTGTTTGATTTGTCTGTTGGTGCTCCAGGAAAGCCAAGACCCTTGTACCCAACCAGTCTGTCAGTGTCCTGTTATGGGGACCCTTCACTGAACAGTTCTGCTGGATCAGTGGGTGTTTTGACTGCCCTTTTCAGGGAGCTAAGCCAACAACATACAGAAGACCCTTCAGTAGGTCTTCTCACTTTGATTGAGTCTGTTACTCACTACCAGCAACTGCTAGTGCCTGTGAAGGACTGACACTAACAGTTTACAGAATAACACTCTTTATTAGTACAAAAAAAAGTTCAAAGATTGCTGGCGATAGTAAGAAATATAAAATGCAAAAATGTATTTAAACCAACATGCAGACATGGCTAAATCCCAATAAAAGTATTCAGCATCCATAGAGTATGATTCTTACCCAACAGGTGTTCCTACAGAGGGAGAAGACAGGTTCAGCCGAGCTATTCATCCCAATAGTTATGCTGGAGTCTTCCCTAACTTTTTCCCCATTTTCAGCTTACTTTTCTACTATTTCTTTAGAATTATGTGAAGCTTGAGGGACCTGAGTCACAAATATTTTTGTTACTGATAGGTGTAAAATTCTTTCACTTCACTTTTAAAGATACAGTCAAAAAATATAGAGCACATGCTCAGTATGGGGTGGTAGTTACATTGGAAGTACGTAATTTTGGGATGGAGGTGCGTGTTAATATTACAATTAGGTTTTAATGAACCAAGTTCATCTGAGGAGAGAGATTTTAACACAGCTGTTGTCTCAGCAGCAGGACATCTTCCATCTCCCTTGGTTGACTGGTGCTGTGTGGTTTGTCAGCTGCAAGGTACCGTCTAATTCCCCTTCCTGCAAGGATTTCTAGAGAGCCTGGCTGTGGTGTCTCCACTGTGCTCCACCCTCCATTCCATTCTCCTTAGCAGGTGCTTACTATTGAATGGAGAATCATCATGGAGTTGCCAACTGCATTCCATCCAGGGAGTACAAGCTGCATTTTACCCTATAATTTCTATACTGTTATAACTTCTATTAAGGTGTCAATATAATTTCTCAGTTTCCTCTGATTTTACTCCCAGCCATCTTCCCAGAAATGCCATCCAAAGAGACCTGGACAAATGAGAAGTGAGCCCACAAGAAGTTCAACAAGTCCAAGTACAAGGTCCTGCACCTGGTCAGGGCAATCCCAGACCTGAGTACAGGCTGGCAGAAGAACTTATTGAGAGCAGCCCTGCCAAGAAGTACTAGGGAGTCATGGTGGATGAAAAGCTGGACATGAGCCAACAGTGCCTACTTGCAGCCCAGAAGACCAACTGCATCCTGCACTGCATCAAAAGCAGTGTGGCCAGCAGGTTGAGGGAGGTGATTCTCTCCCTCTACTCCGCCTGCCCTCATGAGACTCCACTTGGAATACTCTGTACAGTTCTGGTGTCCCCAGCATAAGAAGGATGTGGAACTGTTGAAGTGGATCCAGAGGAGGGTCACAGAGTTTGTAAAGGGACTAAAGTACCTCCGCTAAAAAGACAGGCTGAGAAAGCTGGGGCCGTTTAGCCTGGAGAAGAGAAGATTGTGTGGCAATCTCGTAACAGCCTTCCAGTATCAGAAAGGGTCCTACAGGGAAGCCACAGAGAGACACTTCATAAGGAACTGGAGTGACAGTACAAGGAGCAATGTGTTCAAACTGAATAGGGGAATTTACGTTAGATATATGGAAGAAATTCTTTACTCCAAGGGTGGGGAAAGACTGGAAGAGATTGCACAGAGAAGTGTGGCTGCCCCATCCTGGAAGTGTTTAAGGCCAGGGTGGATGGGGAAATGAGCAACCTGGTGGGAGGTGTCCCTGCCCATGGCAGAGGCATTGTAACAAATTTATCTTCAAGGTCTCTTCCAATCCAAACCATTCTACGATTCTATGGTTATCAGAGCTTCTACTGAAGTCCATATTTCTATCAACTTATTTTATAGCAGAGCACATCCAGTGGGACTCCACTGCTGTTTACAGATAAATTGCAAAATGTCTTTTACAAGACACAAGTGTGAAGTCTGAAATCACACAGAAAGAGCAACAGTGTGACTGAAGTCCGTAAAAATTTACAGCTCAACCCTCTTAGAGGTCACATCCTGGTTTGCTCTGCTGATTTGTTGGCACTCAGACAAAAAGGAGGAAGAAAAGATAACAGCAAGATGGAAATGTTAATAATCAGCATTTTTAATGTAGTCTCTAGAAAAATCAGGTGAAATTCACTGAAGCCTCAATATAAATAGTACACTCCATGAAGTAGATTAATGCTGGATTAAAAGAAACAACATAAATAGTATCCTGACTGTAGTTTAGTTGTGCAAGCGTGTGCCTTACTGCACTGCATTGGGAAGTGCTTCATAGCAAGTTAATATTTTAGTACATATTTTGTTCATATTTAGTCACTTAAATGATTTGATTTAATAATTAAGTTTTTAGAATAAAAGGAAAACTATGAAAAATACTACCCTCAACTGATCTGAGTATTTTACTGTTGTTTTTAAGGTAATCACAAGTCTAAAGTAATGCTTTTGAAAGAAGGAATGTCTCTCAAGTATATGGTTCTTAGTTTGTTTATTAAAAAATAAATAAATTAACAGCACCAATGTAAGTTCACACATTATTTTCAAAGAATAGCACCAAAGTAATTAAAACACACCAAAAATATGGTTACTAATTAAAATCACATTTATAATTCACAAACATAATAAATAAATCTTACCATTCTCTATACTGGGAAAACTGAACACAGGTAATGCATTCCCCAGCGTCCTCATGTTCCCATTCTCTCACAACAGTTCTTTGGGTTGGAAACTCTATTTCAGGTCTATGAAAACTGATGTTTAGCCTGTTCTTTGTGACATTCTAACCCCAGTATTTTTTTCCTCACAAGTCTGAATATTACTAGAACTTGTGATGTGTCTATTAGTCAAGAAGATATTATGTAATTAGAGTCCATATTTCCTCATTTTGTCTTCATGAACTGTCTCCTTTTGCCATCTAAAGTTATACCGTTTATATTTTTCATGGGAAAATTTACTATGTTTACTATAATACTCACAGAAGTGTCAGGTTTCTAAGTAAACCAGAAAGAACAATCTGTCAAGCAAAGAAACCAATTTGTAGTGCTTATTTTAATAAATCAGTATGCAGTGATGGCTCAGTTGTATAATCAAGCTTGGATTACTAGTTTAAAAGTCACACAAACACAAAGTAATTTTTATGCATCTTCAAAACACAGGAATACATTGTTCAATCACGAGAAAGATATTTCCTGTAAAAATCTTTTATGTTTGCCAAGAACCAGAAGTCGCACTGGGAATTTACAAATGAAAAGCAGAAGTCGAGTGTTTGAGCAGTTTTCTTATTGTACTTGATATTAAGGTATACTAATGCTAACCATTTCATGAAAAAGACATTTGGTTGTAATTTCTTAAGAGGGAAAAAAATGCCTCAAAGCTAAATTCTAATGTGATCATCAAATCAACTACTAAGAATGATCATTTTGTTATTTATAAAGAATGGGCAATAAAGCAGAGATTTGAAATCTGTTAAATTGCTTAGAATTTTCATCAGAGAAACAAGTCAGGGGAAAAAATAAATCAAGGTTTTTCAGAAAAAAAATTGCAGCTGAGGTACATATGCTTATAAACAGACCACTTGAAAGTTTATTTCAAACTCAGCTTGAAAAAAGGTTTAACACTTAAAGAGTTCTAAATTGTACTGAACAGTGATTTTGGTTTATGTCATCTCCACTATCAGAAGGAGAAAAATCAACCAAAAAGGTTTCAAAGTACAGCCAAGAAGATGCTTCCCTACCACTGCTGGTTGAAAACTGTGGGAAAATGAATAGTCTCCAGACATGATTCCTTAACTTATCCTTTTCTGTTGTCCTCTCTAGGCTGCCTGAATCCACAAGGGATTCTGGTCTCTTCAGAGGGTGGGGAAAATTCTACCTCTTGCACACATCCTGTGCCATTTCACCTTCTCTGGATTAAAATGAAAGATCAGAGCTACCCAACTGCACTAGAACTTTCTATTCTAGAGAAGAAGATATGAGAATGCTTGCAAGAGCACAAGGTATCCATATTTTAACAATCAGGTCATACAAAACCCTTAATGTAAAGATCTTTTCAGGTGAGAACTCAGGTATGGAATTTCAAACCCAACTGTGTGGTTGTCAAAGGATAAGACAATCCAGAATTTTACTAACTTTGCACATTGAATACAAAACAAACATACACAATCTTACATATTTTTATAGTTATAGTTATTGTCTACCATTTCTATTCTGATGTGAACCAGACTGAGACATCACCATACTGAGACATCAGTACACAGCTCTTTTGCTTTATTTGAGAGATTTAATGACCTCCCTCCACAAAAGACCTTAAAACTAGCCAGAACCAACACAAAGCATCATGGCACACATTCATTTCTCTGTTCTTCAAAACTGATCTATCTTGAGTTTATTGTCTCCTACTCCCCAAAGCACACAACATGTAATTAATCAAAATTCAATATAGATAAGAACTTCAGGACTGATCTTGCCGTGTATTTCCCCAGCTCAAACACACATTAGCATGTCCAAACAACTTCAAGGGCTGCTTTGTAACTTGGTAACTTTTTCTGAGTGAGTTTCTGTCTGAGAACAGATGTTACCAAAGAAATGTGGACTGCTGTATGATTAAAGGGAACATTCTGGCAGTCGATAACAATAACTTTGGACTTGCTGTCACTATCAATTCACAAGGATTGCCAAGAGATGTCAGCTAGAGGTGAGACTGTTCTCCAATTACAACTGGGATTCTGTACAAGGCAGATTGACCAGTGAGAAAATGCTTTAGCACTAAGTGCATAGCTTATCCAAATTTCCATAACCCATAGATGTCACATCCTGATGATCTCTACATAAAAAAGTTGTATCTTTGTTCATACACCTGCCCTGCCAAAGAAACTCAGGGTTCAGTTGACAGCTTAGTATAAACTTTCTTTTCTTCTGCACAGTTTATTCTTGATTATTTCCATCTCCATTAAAAGATTAACTAAAATCAAAGCGAAAAAATAAATATATTTTCCTTCATCACTGTGATTAATTGTATCTTATGATGAATCTCATCATCTTATGCTTATCCAATGCTATTTTTCATAAGCTTTCTGAAAAATGTCATGCTTCTGCACAGGATTTCTCAATCTGAGGTGTGATTTTACCAAGGTGCCTCCAGGGTTTCCTCTTTTGTGCAAATGACCATAAATAAAGGGATTTTTTTCCCCTAATGTGGACATTTTTTAATGTAAATTAAAACCCTTTTGAGAGAAGTCCCTATTGTTTCACATTCTTAAAAATAAAAAGTTGCATTACAGATGATTCATAATCAAAACTAGCCACTGACAGATGGATTACATTAAGATGAGGGAGATTATCACTCAAGGTCCAAAACTCATTAAAAGAAAAGCACTGTCCATAATGAATAATACACTCAGAATGTCTTTAGCCCTCCTTCAAAGCCAGCAGAAGCAACACTGATTAATAGTGCTTCTGCCCATTAAGCTCAATTTCAATGTGTATGGAAGACAGTGAAAACAGGGGAAAAAAATGCATTTGCAAGGGAGAAACAAAAGAAAACCTTAATTTCTTTACTTTTATGGGACAAATAGAATCAGTCTGGAAAGCTGGATCAGGTCAGGATGAAGGAATTGTTATATAAATTGTCATAACAGAATACTCATGTTGTGGATAGCCCTCAATGGGAAAAAAAGAATTACAAGGTGATTACTGTTTCAGAATTCTCAATAGCCTTTAAGCAAGAATTCCACTATTTGCACAAGTTATGCACATCTCCCATGAAGAAGAGGAAATATGTATGAGATAAGCATGCTAATCCTACACTATATAAATTCACTAAAACAACAAAATCCTTAATTTTTCATAGCTGCTTGGTTTATGGGAAAGTAATATAGGCTGAAACAGAAAGATAAACATAAATAAACATGAGAACTTTTTTTTTTGCAGAGATTTAAAAATAAAAATAAAACAAACAAACAAACAAAACACCACAAATCCTAAACAGTCATTTCAATATTCTGCACACAGAATACTGTACTTACTGGCCCAAGACACAAAATGTATGAATAGGGCTATTACTTCCAAATTCCATAGGTGTTCACCAAGATTCAAATCTGCAATGTACAAGTAAATAGATATATACTCCATTACTTATCTCAGTGAGGCTGTAACATCCTTCAAGATCCTCAAATTTGACTCAGCTAAAGCAATCATCAAAAAAGTATCTCCTCTTATTGCAAGTGTTTGATGATTTTGTACAGAAATAGGACGACAGATTGATTTTTTTACCTCCACAGGGAGAGGCAGTTTCATTAAACCAAATCCTGTGTTTTATTGCCCACCTAAAAATACCACACTCCTCAATACCAGCTTGGTTAGTCTACTATTTTTTAGTTTTTCATATACTGGATAAAACTAGCCATTTGCTAAAATTATGTAAGAAATTAAGAATCCATACATATACTTCACACAACTTCATTCAGCAGTAGACCATATGAAAATCTTGATATAATTTAAAAGAAACAAATATTTACATTTCAGCTCAGAATGATTTTTGCAAGCAATGGAAAATCAATACTGTGTTTCCTTTGTAAGCTGTGTTTTATGAAGTACAGTGCAATGCAAATGCAATGCAAACAATTTTTCATCAGTGCACCTTCCTTAAGATTGCTTATATCATCTCACTTTCCAGGGCACTTGTTCTGCATTAAGCTTCGAATATATGACAGATATGTTCATATTTGTTGTTCTACACTATATTTGCCCTTACAAAGAGGCCTATCTTCTATGTAAACTAACCAATTCCTGTCTAACAACAGAATTATAGGCACAGTTATCTTCTGTAAATATCTTATGATATTTAAAGAAACCAGAAAACAAATTCAACATAGCTCAAGTAGCACTTAGATGCAGAAGCACTTGGCAAGAACAAAAATTAGGTAATAATTTTTCTCATCAAACTTTTTGTCATCAAGTGATTTTTGTAGAGTAACACTGCAGACAGTTTGTAATTATGACATGAATATTACCCAGAAACATTTATCTTTAAAACTTTATTGCCATTAGGAAAGAGTACAACTGGGAATCTATACCTGAGGTTTTATCAGACTTGTGGACTTTGTGTCAGAAAAAACAAAAACAAAAATACCCACCACCAGAATAAAACACCCTGCATCACTATGCAAACAACTGGGATTTTGCAGATATCAAAAAGTCTCACATATTCAGAATATTCCCAGTTGAGAAAATGAAATAGCGAACAACTCAATTTCAAGTGATATGAGCAGCCCCAAAGAACAGGGAGACTCCATTTCAAAGGGGGTGCTTCTTAATCCACATCTCCTAGAATCACTGTGATCACTAGGATTTTGACTCCATGAAGTAGGGGCGTTCATTTATGCTCTCTGATAGGCAAAATCTGTATTATGACTCAGAATTATAGTCTCTTTCAGTTATCATTCTTTCTCATTTAATGTAGCCTTCCAAAGGCTACTTGTACAAATAACATTTATCAGGTATCATTTTACTCACATAATATTAAACATAAGTTCTTAAGTGTGAATCAGACTGTTCACTGTGAGAACTTTGCCATATAATAGTAACTGAAATTCTACAAATTTTTATACTGTTTGGACAGGAAACACAGGAAATTATGATTCTGGCAAATAAGACTACTGGAAGAGATACTTTGCAGGCAACATCCAACATTGTACATACTTGCTCCTCTCCTAAAGGGTATCTTGAAGTAATTCATGTAAAGGGACAGTTTTATTGCTTGACCCAAGGGGCTTACTGCTCCTGAACTGTCAGGGCCACCTTATCTCCTGGCTTGGCCAGCTTTGCACAGCACCTCCGTGCTGCTCCCCAGCAGCTAATCCTATACACTGCTTTCAGCCGGCAGAAATGTTCAGGTTTAGCTGGAACATTAAAAATTAATTATTATTTAGTCTCATAGGATTTCTAAGCTGATCATGGTACATAGAACAGTTGCACCAGAGGTCTGAACTCCTACCCGGGAAGTGGTGTCATCCAGCTGTTCACACGGAACATGCTCGTTTCCCTCTTCCAGTCCAAGAGAAGATGCAATGTCAGGATTTGTCACAACGCACTTGCCAGTCTCTGGGCAGATCTGCTGATTGTGGGTCAAGTTTTTGTGGAAGATGTCTCAAAAATCCAGAGCACCCAGGATGTCCAATGTACAAAACCAGAATTTGCTAGGAGAGACAAGAGAAAATGGATGGAAATATACATGTATACTTGGAATTCTTCTGTACCCAGGGCAGCAGCGCAAACTAAGGAGGTCAAACAGCTGCTGTCAGAGACCTCCCCACCACTCTCTTGTGTTTTATAATATCTACATTCCTAAAAAGCAAACCCATTTTAGAGCTTTTTTATAAATCAATTTCACAGTTTATGACCCCACACCAGACACAACATTGTAATTTCCTGAATTCTATTCAACTCAGCCTAAAATTCTGCCCTTGAAAACTGAGGTTCAGTGCCATCATATTTCTTGGCATCTATGACCTATTGTTATGTATGACAGAGGTCTAGATACTGCATAAGAATATGTAATGCAGTTTTATGGAGTCACAACACAGTAAGCTGATAAACTGCAAAGCTAGAAGCAAAATAGTCTGTCCCATCAGGGAATGGGATTATTGCCTCATAAAAGTTGCACAATGGTATTACTTTTGCTCCTACATTGCAAACATTTAAGATGAGGTTGAATTGAAATTTTCCCTCAGTTAAAATTCTTTGCACTATTTTTCTTCAACTTTTTTTCTTTTTCAGGTGATTTTACAAATGTTCAGTAAATGGGCAACTATGCTTGAAAAAGGGCAGTCAGGAAGGCCAGTTGTTCCAAAAGTTCTCTCTCTGTTTGGTTTTACACTATTCTAAACTATATGAATCCCAGACCTCAAACACCCTGAAAATAAATTTAATAAAATATTCCTTAGTAGGGAGCCCAGAGTTATTCTTGTTTCTGCAGAAGAGCTGAAGCTTTACATACATTTAAGATCATATTACTCCCTCCTAATTGGATTTGCTTATAGGCACATAATCCTACCCATAAAAATCGGACCCACATGTTATTACAGTGAATCAGAGACCTTGGCTCATATTCTGTAATGGCATTAAATGCATTCCACTAGAAATTGTGACAGCATTTTCCTGTGGTACAGTCTGTATATGTTTATTGTATTTATCCATCTCCCATATTTTGTCAATAATTACTACTCACTGTAGTTAGTGCATATTCAGAAGAAACAGTTGGATTAACTTGTTGTGCAAAGTAGTAAACCAGTGGGGCTCAAGTTTTCTAAGTGTGTAGTTACATTATTAATCAGCATGGTGCAGGGAGAAAAGGATATACCTTCACACTGCATCTCTGCTGACAGTGAAATCAGAGAATTACAGAATGGCTGGTGGAAGGGGCCTCTGTAGGTCATCCAGTCCAACCTCTCTGCTCAAGAAGGACCTGGTGGCTCAGGAACATGTTCAGGTGGCTTTTGAATATCACCAGAAAGGGAGACTCCACACACCCTGGTGGTGTGCAGGTTTTGGCTGGGATAGAGTTAATTTTCTAGTAGCTAGTATGGGGCTTTGTTTTGGGTGGAACCTACAAATTGTGTTTCAGTTTGTGCATATTGCCTCTTGTCCTGTCACTGGGCATCACTGAAGAGAGCATGACTCCCTCTTCTTTACAATCTCCCTTAAATTTTATATACATTGATAAGATCCATCTCCTGGCACCAAACCTTCCCTTCTCCAGCCTGAATGGTCCCAACTCTTTCAGCTTTTGCTCATAGGAGATGTTCCAATCCCTTCATTATTTTTGTGGCCCTTCACTGGACTTACTCCCAGTATCTTAATGTCTCTCTTGTACTGGGGGCCCAGAACTGGGCACAGCACTCCATATGTGGCCACATCAGCGCTGAGGAGAGGGGAAAGATCATGTCCCTCAGCCTGCTTGCAATATTTTGCCTACTTCATCCCAGGATATTATTAGCCTTTTTTGCTGTAAGGTCACATTGTTGGCTCACAGTCAATTGGTGTCCACCAGGACCCCCCATACTGCCAAGCTGCTTTCAAGTTGGGTAGCCTTCAGCATTTACTGGTGTATGGTGCTAAATTGCTGGTCCTAGAACCATGGTGGCGCATAAATTGCTGGTCCTGGCCTTAGCAGCACACTGCTGGAGTGCACTCTGTCCAACCTGAATGTGGGCAGCTATAGAAGTGCCAATGAAGAACAACTTAAACCTTTGTTCCAGTAGAAGGACGGAAACTACTTATATGCACTGAAGTGACAAGGTCAAAGGCATAATAGAAGCCTCCAGGTAAAAATGCAAGGTAAATTCACAACATAAAGCAGATCTTCAGCACACCAAATCATTAATGCAAGTGCACTACTAGTATCACAGCTACTACAGAAGTTACTGGCTTATTCCTGAGTTTGAGTCAACAGTGATATTAGTGCTTTCACAGTTGCCTCTGTCATTAGATAAGTGATTCAGTGCATAAAAATTATGGCACAAAACAGGAGTGTAGAGATCTAGTTTTCTTAAAAAATGTGCTATTGTTTGGTTTCCAACTGAGAAAGTCTGATGATAGAAGTCCATTCCCAAAGCATGAATAACAAGAAAGAGAAAATTGTTTTGGCTAAGAAAGCTCAGCATAAGGACTAAATATATAGCATAACAATTTAAATAGCATCTTCCATTAGTTTTTTACAGCTGTGAGGTCAGGGATTTGAGTGGACCACAGCAAAAATAACACTTGAAACTTATATAAAGTTTCCTTTGCCATTCAGACATCATTACTTCTTCAAAGAGCTGGACATAAACAGCACATTTGTGTGTTCTGTATTACATTTGAAAACCCTCTGCACATGCACGTGCTTTTGACATATGCCATCTCTTAATCTGCTGACATGATGATTGACAGGAAGAGAGATGCAAATTCTCCTTTGCACACAGAAATGTTACTGTGTTGAAATGCCAATCATTTAAAGAAAAAAAAAAAACTTTGCATCTGCAAAAGAAACAAAGGTGTAATAATAAAGAAAATTTAATGATTTGAACTCATGTTCTTCTTTCTTTAGAGAGCAGTTTTGTTGTATCCCTGCCTTTCACATCAGGAACAGAGAAACAAAAAAACTGTCTGAAATTCTATGGGGAAATCATAATGCCTTGCATAGTTCTGAAAATACTGAAGGCTTACAGTGACCAAAATTATGCAACACCAGGTAATTATAATTCATAAACAAGTGCATGCTTGTGTACAAGTTCAGAAACTTTCACTTTAATAATGAAAGCACAAAAAAAGGAAATTAATTTTTAGAAAGAAACTTATATGAAAATATAATTTCCTTATTCCAAAGTAATTATTAACCTATCAGTCTAAGCAAAAACATAAGCTGTTTGATTTCATTAGATACTGCAGAACTTACAGTTTCAATAGAAAGACCTTCAGAGTCCACTACGTTCCCATTTTAATATTGTAGACATCATCCCACTACAACCTTGCTACCAGTTTCTAACCCTGCCATATGCATTTACAGACATGTTTGCAAACAACTCCACCATCATCTCCATAATCCTCTCTACAGTTTTAAGACCTGAACACTTCACCTTCAGCCTCCTATACTTCCTTCTGTTTCATTCCACATCACTAGTCTTTTGAGTAGACTAGCACTTATATTTAAGAGCAACATGCAAAAGATAGCCTCAGATATGCTGAATACTTTCTACATATCAGATAAATACAAAGAAAAATATGGGTTTATATATTTGTAATGCAGGATTTAGACACATTCCTGAAAGCCTCACAGAAACAACTCTTCTTTTATCAGGAAAATCTTCATGGGTTTGCTCGTATATTCCTAGTACAACTCTTAATTTTGTTCCACACTTTAATTTGTTCACTCTTCCTCTCAACATTCACCTGAAATAGCTTGTTATTTTATTTCTAAATAATGACCTGATCAACACACTTTCTTAGATAAAACTTTCTTTTGTTGCATAAGGGTAAGTCTTCCTTGCTAACACATTACCTTTACATACCACACACTAACCTAGAGGGGCACCTGCATTACTGCATGGTAATCTACTACAGTTTTCACACTACAAATTCAGAATTAATACATCTGGAGTTTTATCACAGTACATTAGTATTACATCAGGCTATCTTAGCTCTGTTCATTAATGTCCAAGGAAGAGAAAGCAGTTGCTTTAGGGTTCAAGGAGACCTACGCTTTCTTTGTTTCCTAATTTAGCCCCTGATGAGGATAGGAATGTTAAGCTCTGATTTCTCTAACAAAAAATTCTTTGGCAAAAATCTAACCTTTATATATAACCTTTACGCATACTTACATAAATATCCTGTTCTATAGATTATATGTTATATAAATATAATTCATTCATAGTTAAATTCTGCCAATATCCCCAACAAAGTGCATAATCAAATTGCCTATCTATGTTTTATTCAAAGCTAAGTTGTCACACCTAATTTTAATGAATCCACTAGGATTCTTTCCATTTTAGGAATCTGAAAAGCAGCAGAGAGGAAGCATAGTGATTAAGGCTCAATAGTCTTACGAAAACCTCATTTTCTAAGGACTCTAAAATCAACTTTATGAAGTTTCTATATTCAAAATACCTAAGCAGAAAGTAATTCTCATTTAAGTTGACCCTCAGGTTAACCACATAGGATAGCAAATTTTCATTTCAGTCTCATAACATTCTTGTCCAAAAGATCATTTGCTATGTTGTCAAATGCAAGATAATGCAAAGAAGATATTCTAAGAAAATTGCTTAATTCACCATGGCTTTCAGACTGCATGTACCTCAGTTTCCAAACTACTGTATGCTGTTATGTGCAAAGTTCAAATGCACAAGGAAACTTCAAGAATGAAGTATAGTTTCTGAAGATGAAACTGGATGTGATAAACTGAAAAATTGATATTAACATTTTCTAACTTGTTATCAGGTGGCACAAAATAACAAAACTGCAAACAATAATGGTTCCAAATGGTTCTTAAAGACTGAACAATCTGAGCAATGTAAATTATATTATGGTTAGTCTTGTCAGAAAGTTTTAGAGCAGTGTTTGAAAAATCAGAACTTATTTTAAAATAAATTAGAGTCAAGTTCAAGCATAGTATGTCATCTGGCAATTACTATTATCCTTTAATTTGTTTTATGACAGCAAGTGTTTTAGAGGCAGGTACTGTTAAAACACAAACCAGGATTGTTTGGAAAAGGAAAAGGTAGTTCTGCTTCCTTTTGTATTCACTTAAAATGTGCCAGGAAAGCTAGATCAAACTGTTCTAAATCAAAACCCCCTGGAGAAAAGTGCAAGTAGATTTGAGTAAAGACAGAGATAGTCAGATATTTCTGCTATATATTTGAATCAACTGAAAATAATTGGTTATATATGAACCTTACTTTTTGCATGACCTGTATCCTTATCAGTATTGCTGAAAAAAGTAGTAAAAATACTTATTTTCTCTGCAGTGTTAGTGCAGACTAAGATTATTACAGGATTTACAGTTGAAGACACCTTCTTGATCTACTCCACTTCTTTCTAAAAGTTCTCCCTGAGAAAGTTATTATCAAATTCAATCTACATGTATGGCCGTTCTAAGGGCACACCATTGGCTCACAGTCAACTTGGTGTTCACCAGGACCCACAGGTCCTTTTCTGAAAAGCTGTTCTCCAGCTTTCCCACAATGCTGAGGTCAACAGTATAAATAGGAGCCAGAATTAATAATAAATTTACACCCATTAAAGCTATTTCTGAAGACATTTATAAGACCAAACTTGCACTCTGAATTAGACTCCCACAATGAGAGCTCACAACGAGGAAGGAAAGATCACACAGTCAGGACAAAGTCTGACCAGAAGCTGTATAAAGGGGTTTTTTCATTTTAATTTTGTTAAAAAACATGACTAAAATGACCATGTAAAACTCTAAGACTCAATTATTTCAATTCTGAAATAGTGCTAGACTGCATCATTGTCTTATTCTCCTTTAACAGGACAAATTTCCTGTCCAAGGCCACGTTTTCTAACTCATGAATCTTTGTGGTGGATTTTCTTTCTAGTTTATAAAAAAAAAAAAAAGCAGTGAGGTGGGGGTCATGACAAGAGAAAATGTTATGCAGCTTGCTTGAGGGCACAAGAACCAACACTGTAGGAAGAGATAATTTGGCTGTTTTCTCTCTATTGACTGCATAAGAAGGCAGGTCTGTTAGCTCAGGGGAATAAGGATTACCCATCATTCTTTGGCAACAGGAAACAGCAATGGTCTATCTGCCTGCAGCAACACAGTAAATCCAACATGTTCTTGCAACTCAAGTAAACAGAAAAAAGTAGCATATTTAAAATAACTGAGGATTAAGGACGTTTCCAAGTTAAGTGGTGGTACAATGTGTTAAAGTGCTACTGCAAGTTCAATATGGACTTTAGAGGTTCAAATAGGAACTTCTGTTAGGAGTTACTTAGTATAAAATATTCCTTCAGCTGGATAAAAAAATTAGGAAGGGAAAGACAAATCCATGGGAAATGGAAAAAAAAATGCATTTTAGGGCTGTCCATTTGATTAGTCTTAAATGAGCCAGACTTTCAGACATGCTGAATGTATATTCTGAAACAGCCACAATCCTATCGTGCAGTTAACAAACACAAGGAGAGAGACAATTGGGGTTACTAATTTGTTTATGCCTTGGCTACAGTTTTTGGATCCATAACTGTAAATCTGAAGTAAAAGCCAAGCATATCTATTTGAGTATGTGGAGCAAAGGGAAGTATCTGAGAGTAGATACCAAATCATGACTCACTCATGGACAAAACTGATTTCTATTATATCTAGGCTTGCCTTTAGTATTTACCCTAATTAATAGGTGACAGGGATTTTTTTCAGGTACTTCCAAGAAGCCTTTTAAGTAACTGCCAGAATTAAATATTTGTGGTTATTTATTCTCCCCACAATCAACTGCACATAAGAATTTTATCATCTTCCTCCCTGCTTCTGAGAAAGCCACATGCCCCTTTTCTTCTCTTTGCCCTGTTTGTAAGAAAGCAGTTTTACTTAGGCACAGCTCCTTAAATTTGGAGCTAGTGGTAAATATTAAACCCACAAAGCTACAAAAATTTCCCTTTTGTCAGTTAAATTAGTGCACAAGAAAATTACAAGGCAGCTGTTAATTTATTTGATTTGTTGTAACTAAGGAAAAGGAAAGTGTAGTTTGTTCTTATAACTCAATCCAGCTACGTACATCCATGAAATTTAATGCACTGATTAGTCAGAGCAATTGCAGTTATTGTAAATTTTATTTATGCAGTAGGTCAGAATTTTTATGTACAATTTGCCACAAGGAAAGGGAAGAATGGGTTACAGATACTATATGAATGCTTGCCAGGACAGAGTGTATTTTATATATGCACATAGGTATATTTTGTAGAAATATTTTAGATGCCAGGTAAGGAACAGCACTTCCACGCATGGAAAACAACATTTTCCAGATTTTTACTAATCAGATTAGTAATATAACTCCATCACTCTAAGGTTGCTATCAGTGACATTTAAACTCCAGGACTTCTATTGACAAGAAGACAGTGTTTTAAACTTCAGCTTAGAAGCCGAAGTTCATTTATGGAAGACAGAAACAGATTCTGAAAACCGTTCTTGTCTTCCAGAAAGTTTCTGTTTTAAAATATTGTTAGTACAGGTCTTCCTTTCCAAACACTGTTTTTAATTCTTGCAAGTAATTAGTAAGCCATGAAAGCATGATGGAAAAATGTGTATGGATACGACAGGTATAATAATGGTCTTATGATATCTCACTGGGTCAACAAGTAGGTGATGTACTTGGTCTCTTCTTCTAAAGTGACCAGAAGCTGCTGACAAGGGATTATTTATGACAGAAACAATTAATTACAGAATAGAAATTTGTAAATAAATTTAACAAAATAAAACATGGTATATGATATGCTAGAAATTAGGTGCACCAAGAGAAAAATAAAATCTGTGTTGATCTTTAAAGAAGGACTAATAGCTTTGCAAACTCCAACACTGCTGAGGTTTACAGTATCTGTAATTAAGATCGCCCTGTTACCTGCAGCCCTCCTTGGGGTGCTGTGGCCGTCAGAACCACTGCAGGTAAATTCACAGGACAGAGACAGCACACAAAGAACTGGGGACTTGCTGTCTTGGCTGGAGGAGAGGCTCGGGCTGCCCCGGGCCAGGCACAGCCTGTTCCAGCGGCCCCAGCGCAGGGACCAGCGCAGACCCTCCGCCCCTCCGCCCCTTCGCCCCTCAGCATCACTGCCCCTCCGCCCCTCCTCCCCACAGCATCACTGCCCCTCAGCCCCACAGCATCACTGTCTCTCAGCCCCCCAGTCCCTGAGCCCCTGAGACCCTCAGTCCTACAACCCCGGGCGGGGATGCCCGGTTGGGATCGGGGAGGAGAAAAAGGGGGAAAAAGGCGTTGCCAGTGCTGAGAGGAGAGCGAGAAGAGGGGGTCAGGTAGACAAGCTGGCAATGAAGGAGTGAAGGTGAGCCGGGGAGGAAGGGATGGAAGGTTTTGCCTTTGTTTCTCACCATTAACTCAACGATTAGCTGACGATAAATTAAATTAATATCTGTTTTGCCCTTGTCAGTAATTGGCAAGCCTTTATCTGATCCCACGAGCTTTCTCATCATATTTTCTCCCTCTGTCCTATTGAGAAGGAGGGGTGAGAGGGGGATTGGGATGGACATATGACAGCTGACCAAGGTCAGCCCTCTGCAAGCCAAAATCCAGTAGATAAATGCAGTCCATACTCATATTTACCTCCAGTCATGAATGCCTGCTGATAAGGATGCCAAAAGCAGGTATTATTTTGCCTCTTTTGCTCAAAAATCTGCAGCTAAAGTCCTGTCATAACCTCTTAGGATGTTAAAGTTGAAAATCCAGAGATAAGTATAATACAGAATTAGAATATTATCATCTTACTGCATCAGTTAATGAGTACCACAAGTTAATAAAGCTAACTATAGATCTATTATGATATTCGGCACTGCTGGCTTAGGAGTAGCTGCACTGATAAAACCTCCTGTGAATTTCTCTTGGTTCACTTTTCATGACAGGAAAAAATGGTAAATAGAGTCAAAGAATGGTCAATAGAGTAACAGGACTGATATCAGCGTAAGAAAATGTTGTAGCTAGTGAGTTACGAGCAGAAAGATAATACAGTCATGTAAAGACCTTCAGACAGAACAGTACTGAGCAGAACGAGTTGCTCAACTTCTGGAGGAGAAAAAGTGTTATTTCTTTTAAGCACAGTGTGATTGTTTGTTAACCCTGATCATCATGGGCATCCTTTTTCCAAAAGGAAATAGCAATAGTGAAAGTCTAAATGCAGCTCCAATTTTACAAGTTGTTTAAATGTTAGACCTTTTTTCCAAATATTTGTCACAGTATTTGGGACATTTAAAAACTACTAAAATTGTAGCAGCAGCAACTTTAGAAAGCTTCTAATACTACCAGTGAGAATGTTGCCAAGATGAAAAACAAATTCTTAAACTGTATAAAGATTTACAAATACAGCTACTTTTATTAAAGTATTCAGAAAAACCCTTGAGCTTTCTGACCACCCAGACAAAACCACAAGTTTCAGAACTTTGCAAGGTTTAAAACTCAAACTCTGGTGAAGTAAAATGGAAGTTATGGTTTGAGAGGCTTCTGTCAGGTTAAAATTCTAGGAGTATATGGGTATAGTATAAGAGAATACACTTTCTAAGCAGGTGAAACATGGTCCACAACTCACCTGAGGTGAAGTACTTACTTCTCCACAGCATAGGGTCATCTTAGTAAAAATGAAAAACACCAGAATCACAGAAGGGATTCTAGGACAAATAAATAATTAATTTGCTATAAGTAAAAATATATACAGGAGTTAGGTAAAGAAGAGGTATTGAAAGAAAAAGTATTGAACTGGAGAAAATCACATCAGCTGAATAATTCAATACCTTGTTTTGAGATTGATGTTACCTATCATTTTCACTAACAGCTCTGCCAAAATAATGGGCAAGTACTAATTACACACAAGTGAGAAATTGCAGATAATACAGACAAAGATCAGAGCAGTATACAAAATAAAAGACCTTGACAAGAAGAGTAAGGCATGATGAACATTCAGTTATATGAAGTGCAAAGCTTTTTATTAACAGATTAGTATAAACAGTAACCTTCTCAATGGGAAATAACTGAAGAGGAGATGGATTTGCATGTGTTGGTTAGACCAGCATAAGCATAAGCTACTAGGATAAAATAGTCATAGGAAAAGCAAATATCATGCTAGAATGCATCAGATTAAGTTTTACTAGTAGAGATGTGGATGTATTTATAGCCACAATCAGTATTTCTGAAGGTTGACTTCTTTGGATAGCACTCTCAGGCACATGGTGTGAATCTTGGGACTGTCCTGTGTGGGGCCAGGAGTTGGACATCAGTGATCTCTGTGTTCCTCTTCCAACTCAGGATATTCTATGATTCTGTGATTCATTATGGCAGATAATTTCCAAGAAATTTCATTATACAACAAACCAAAGAAAATATCCTTTGGCTTTCCTCTTCTCAAGGTGAAAAGGGCACAATTCACTGTGGCTTTATAAAAATACACAAATAGAACTAACATATATTTAATGTCCTACTTCAGTTCTTGAAAGAGGAAAAAATTACTGTCTTGTGTCAGAGGGAGCAGTGGCATGCTTTAGGTCAAGCAAAAATCCACAGGCACAGTTTTGCAGACATATTTCTCTTATCTGCTCTCCTCTAACTTTTTAGCTGTGTTCTGCCTTAGTAATTTGCTAGTATTTTTGTCACAGTGTAAATAAAATTTATGAGTGCTACAGTTCTAAAAGCTCTTCTTTGTGATGCAAATTAAGAGCTTCTGAAACAAAGCTATATACTAAAACATGGAATGGTTCAGAGATACATCACAATTTTTGCTGAGTAAACACTTTTCAGCTGTGTCACTTCGGTGTAAAAAGTCCTGTTTAGAGAGCCAAGTTCTGAGTAGTTTCAAGGCCTACTCACCACTTTTAAACCATGAAGGGGCTTAACTAGAAATGTTCTTTCTGCTCCTGTTAGTCAAAAGCCATTTTCTTCTTTCTGGCTGAGAATGTCTGTTGTCTGCTCCCCAAGTCTTATACACTTTATAAACGAGGATGCCCTGTACTCTACAAAATCACAGCTAAATTCAGATCCTGGGTTAGAAATATATGGTCCCACTTAACATTATTAGTGTTGCCCATAATTTGATATAGAGACAACATGTCTGAAACACCACCCCTCTACATGCTTCACTGCAATCCTAACTCAGCATATGCCAAATGACAGCTCAGGACCTTGACACAGTTTGATTTATAGATTTGATGTACAATACAGCTTAGAGTAGCAGTTCACAAAAGTGCTCATAGTGCCTTTCCCTGTCACCTTCTCACCTCACTGGCCTCCATTCTGGTCTTTGAACCACTGCTTGTTCCTACTTTACTCAGAGATAGCAGCTGTTGCCTATTTACTGCCTACACCACCCCTGTCTTCTCATACTCTTCCTCAAATGGTCACTTTACATCCCAGAACAACCTGACTACTGAGAAGTGCTGATGTTATACTTTTATGTACTAGCATAACATATATATATATTATTCAAACATTTTGTGATTTTAAAAAGCTTTCCACAGCACAACAGATTGCCCTTAATTTTACTTCAGAAAAACAAAACCAAGAAAAAAACAGACAAAAACCAAAAAGCTGGCAGAGCTAATGAACTACTATAATTTTATCCATCTGTATATAAGAAGGACAAGCATATTCTTCTGGGCACTTCTATTCTAGGATAAGAGATTATTTTCAAATTAAATAGGCATTTCTCTGATCCATACAAATGACAACTATCCTAAGAACAGATACATGTACAGTTTCTCATGCACTTAACATTTTCTAAAGCAATACCACATACACCAGCATTGATGCACAAATATTAAAAAACCATAATGGCAGAAAAAATATTTTCAGCAGAAGTCTGGTTCCATGACTTTTAGCAGATCACATAAAATTACTATCCACTACTAGAAACAGAATGTAATACAATGTATGCAGCAGCACCATTAGACATTTTAGGACAGCCCAGAGTCACCCGATGAATAAGTGGAAAATGGGAAGTACTATCAAAATAAAGTACATTTTAAAAGGAAGAAAAATTGTAAAAAAAAGCTGTATAAGGTTTTCAAGTGGCTGATAGAACCTAAATACTTTCTTACAGAATGAATGAAAACAACATTCAGCTACAATCAAAAGGACAATCCACTAAAAACAGTGCTCTTTGCTGAGAAGCCTGGAAGAAATTATTTCTACTTTTCACATCTCAGGAGAAAAATGCATTAAGATAAGCAGCAGGATCCTGAAAACTGCCTCCCACATCCTTTCAAGCCAGATTCACTCAGCAACCATCCAGGAAGTTGAAAGGATATTAATTTATAGCATAATCTGCAAGGTCTTGGTTTAGCAAGGTGTTCTGACTGAATATAAAATGCAGGGTGTTAAAGAGTAAATTCAGTGCAGGTAGCTTGGTGAGCAGCTGCAGTTCAAGCTGCAGGCTGGGCTCTGGGTGGTGGAGCCCAAACCCTGGCCAAGATTCCATGACCTGCCCACCCTTTGCATAACAAAGGTCCCGTGGATCTGTAGCCCAGCCAGGGGACTGGACACTCAGGGATACAGCGGGAGCCAATGACTCCAGACTTCCCCACACTTAGGGTATAAAAGTGCAAGGGTTCTTTTGTTCAGGGTCCCTCCTGAAGGCACACAGCTGGAGCTGTTATTTTGTTATTGCACCATGATTACATTATTTTAAGAATCTGAATATCTGAGACTGATATAGGAAACCTTGGGTTGAGCTGGTAAAGTAACCTGGTCTGACTGTGAGTGTGGAGTGTAACTGTGAAGGGGCCTGGTCCCAGTTCCGGTGGTGAGAGTGACTGTCAGAGGGCTCCTGGATGGTTGGATGTTTCCTTAACAATGGGAAAGGAACAATACTGACAGTACTTAAACTTCTATATCATCCGGATACACAATGCTAATTAGTAGGATCATAATTGTAGCAGAAAACTCGACTATCACCAGCTCAGTTAGTGATCTGCCTTGCAGCACCGTATCATTTATGCTTTAGTGATGTTAAGGCAACTAACTGTTAAATACTCTTGATAGTTTCAATAAACATACTATTTGTGAAATTAATGTAAATTTTTATATCTGATATTTAAATGGCATACATTTAAAACATTATTATAGTACTGGCATGGTAATAAGATCAGAATTCTATGAAACTGACTAATATAGTCAAATAGATAATGTGTAGTCTCAAAATCAATTTAAGCAAAAGTTCAGTTGGAATGCTAGTCTGTTTACTGGGAATTTTTAACATACAAGTTTTGTATGATAAGGAATATTGCCTCTCTTCACAATTTGTTTCTATGCAAGTAGATCATCATTACTTAAGAAATCTACTACTTCAATGCTTAAACATTCATACACAATTGCATGCAACCACCTGTGCTCCAAAGAGACACAGTTTAAGCAACATATAGTTTCTTCAGCTTTCCAAACACTGGTTGCAGTGACCCAATTAAACTCTTCTGCATTATCTGAGACTCAAAGCCTAAACACTGGGAAATCTATGCTGGTTCAAGTCTTCTGCTTGGATATCAAGAAAAGTTAATTGCTTCCAAGAAGGAAGATATGGATCAATTTCTGATAAACCAAAGCATTCTTCCAGATAAGCTATTTTATCAAAATCTTATATATGTCAAAAGCGAATTTTATCACCCTTACTCAAGACTTTGAAAGGAAAAAAAAAAAAAAAAAAGGCATCTCCACACTCCCTCCTTAAGCAAAAAAAATGACTTCTTTAAAAAATTCAGATTCTTGTCAAAACCACCTTCACTGGCTGGAAGCCAAGAGTACCTTATTATCATTATAAGATGATACAAAATAAATACTGGCATTTGAAAATGAAAATTGTGTTACTACTTCTATGAATGTTAATACAACTAGACAAAATAGAAGCAATGAGGACTCTCTTTTAAAATATATCACACTAATACATTACAAGTTTCTGAAAATACTTAATTCATCTGTTAATTTTTGTTAGTTATGATTAGGAGCAAATGATTCACTTTGCTGAATGAAAGCCACCTGCAGTTTCTGATAGTAACCCGTACTGAAGGGCAGCAGTTGCTTATATCCCCCAAGTTTCATTTTGTCCTGTGTCATTAAAGTTATTTCAACCCCTTTGGTACCATAATTCCACAGTGTACTCAGTAATAAAGAACAGACAAATTTTCTGTGTTTAAGGCTTGGGAAAATATGTATTAAACCATTTTAAAATAATCTAAGCTAAACATTTCCACAATTTAAAGTATAGATAAGAAAAATGGACTTGACAGTATATAGCTTCTTTTAAACTAGTGGAAACCTGCCTTATACTGGAAAACTAGCGTTTTCCAGTAAGTCTGTTACAGCAACACAGAAAATGAGTGACACTAAGTTTAGACTGACACTGCAAAACAAGGGCACTTAGTTCTCAAAGAGGATGTATCCAAAAAGAACATTGAGTTATACTCAAAACTGCATAATCCATTAAGTGCCAAAAAAGAGATGCAAAAGCTCTAGCCTTTTGTTATTGAACACACATTTATGTCAGAAACTGTATTTACCATTGACCTAGGAAAAAAACCTTTCTCTCTCTCTTGTTTCTGAATTCATCAATAAAATCTCTGAAATGTGGTTACTGTTTAATAGGGCAGGAGTCCAAGGTCAGCAGTAATGATTTACTCATAAAGGTGAGCAAAAGACATTTTACCTCCAGGAAACTACCCTAGCAAGCTGTCAGATCATGTTAGATGACAGCATTAAAAATTCCTTATGATGGGATTAATCAATGATTCCTCATGCATTCTCACCTCATGATACAGTGTAGGAGAGTTCAGCTACAGGGCAAGTTTAGCGGAGAGTTTTAGATATTTCGGAGCACTTATCAGTGTTGCATAGCTAAAAGATGAGATTATCAGGACAGTCGTATCACAGCTGTACTCTCTGTCCTCCAAGAGGTAAGATGTCTCCAGCATTGTGGTGTGTAGATCTGATGTCTTTCTGCAGTCACAGTGCATAAACATCAGAATTTTCACAAACATGGCACATACTGATGAAGATACCAGAAACACCATGCAAGTTGCAAACCAGTGCTAGGATGTTCCATCGGGAAAGGACAATTGTATATCCAAAAGATTCAGAGAAACATAGCAATTCTGCACACCTCTAAGATTTCCCAGGCATACCAAGTATTTTCTACTTGTTTAACATGCTTGGCAAAAACTGCTCACAAATAATTTTCTATCAAGATAAAAGAATGACACTATGCAATGTGTTTGCCCTCTGAAAAGTAAAAGAAAAGAGAAGTTCAAGAAGAGGTACTGTCAGAACATTTGCACTAGTAAAGGATTTTGTTTTGTCCCTGGTTTTTATAGTCCCTTTACTTCACCATCACCACTTGCCATCTGTCTGGATCTGATCTGGCAGTTTTCTGCTCACATGGCAATTATCATTCTTTTCCAAAAGCAATCAGCAGCACTGAAGATATTCCCTTGATTTAGCATCACCCGCTGGCCACTTTATATTCTCTGGTTCCAGGCAGGACAGCATTAATTTTTGCAGTAGCCAGGAGGAGGCATGGCTAGGACTGGAACGTTATTCTATGCCACCTCACGTCATTGGCAGGAGAAGGAGAAGGGATCCCTTACACGGAGAAGGGATTCCAGTTTAGTTGAGTAACGTGGTGGCGGAAATCATTGAGTACGGTCTGTTGTTCAAGGGTCTCCATGTGAATAATTCCTTTTCTGTACCCTCTGTCATTAGTATCGTTGCTGTTACTGTTTGTTTTCTTATCTCATTGCTGTTTCCAGTAAATTGTTCTTATCTTAATTCATGATCTTTGTCTTCTGTGCCTCATTTCTCCTCTCCAGCCCATCACAGGACAGGGAGTGAGCAAGTGGCACATGGTTTTAGTGGGACCACTAAATTAGAGAGTACCATTCCTAAATCATGACACCTATGATTTTTTTTTTTTTTCTGACACACTGCACTCATAGTAACAATAAGCCAGTATCACTTTAGGACTGGACTATGGAAAGAAGACAAGTTCTGAGTCCTGCTCATAGACTAGCTCAGCTACAGTAAACACTGAGAAGTCAGATGGTGGTAGCTCTGAAAATAGAAGGAACAGACACTTGTGAACCTCCAGGTATCAGATTTTCTAATGCTGATTTAGTAGAGTCCAAAACAGAAGTGCCAGAGTGCAGGAACTCCAAATCAGTGCAGGCTGGTTGCACACTGCCCATACAGGAGACACACAAATGAAGCCTCAATGTACCTGGGCATGGAGTCTACATGAAGTCTTGCCCTACTACTCTGCAGGAGATGAAGTGCATCTTGACAACAGCATTTGAGTGATTCAACCTGAAGATGAAACAACTTCCTAGCCTAGCTCTTACCTCATTGCAAAAGAAAAAAACAAACAAACAAACAAAAATACAAAACAAGAAGAAACAAGATGAAAGACAGATTTCTAACAGCAGTGGAGCAGTTGTAACTAATTTTGAAATGGATTATTGCATTTTAGCGTGTTTGCCTTTCCATTGCTCTTTTGCTTTCTTTCTGCATTAAAACACTCTCTCTTCATCCACTTCATCATTAGCAAATGAGCACAAGCAGAAATATTTGGAACTGGAGAGTTTACATATTTTTCCAACTCTTGTCTGCTACTGTCAGACGGAATGCAGCACTGGATCTGGTCTCACACAAGCACTGAGCTCTGAAACAGTGATTGACAAAGTAACTATGACATTCATATAAGGCTAGGATTGCCGGGCCCAAATGCTAGGCTTCAAGCTAGTTTTTCCACATCTGCAGGAAATGACTGAGAGAGTACTGACAATTCTGGAAAAGTCTCCCTCTTCCCTTTGAGTTAGGAAAACTACCTTGAAGCTAAGAAGCCACCCATTAGCTGAAGCAAAATTAGTTTTCCATGGAACATTTCAGTTTCATTGAAAAATTACTATCCAAGTCTAGTGACACTACAACACTGAAGTGTAGTGGATGATTCATGAGTTTGTACAGCAATGAGAAAATCCATATTTAAGTTGATTCTGTTCATATTTCAGACGTCTTGTCTTTTCCTCCTTGTAGAAATTGCAAATAATTAACATTTTCATTCAATAGATTGAGTTAGTCTATCTTGTACATTGCCAATGTCTTAGTATTATTTTGGTACAAGAATAAAGAAACTCTGACAAGCCAGTCTCAAAAATTCTCTTTGTTTCAGACAAGTCATAGTTGTATAGCATATAACTCCTACTTTTAAATAGAGTTCAAATGAAAAAGTAGCTCAAAGATCAACAACTTCCTAAAGTACAAGAGTTAGCAGACAAGTGTTAAGACATAAGATTCTCACTGGGAGTGTGCTCAATTATTAAAAAGAGAGAAAAAAGCTTTAATGACTTTTAAACAAAAAAAAAAGTTCTGTTCATTCTGATTATTAATGAACACTGAAGCCATATTAGTTCTTCTGATATGCTGTTTTTTAATGATTAAAGTAAGATGATTTCACACTTCTTTATTACATCTATATTGCAGGAAATACTATTATGTGCTTCCTGGTGTTGTTTTGTTCCATCCCATGTCAACTTTATTCAAACTAAAGCATGATGAGCTTGTCCTTTAGTCATCTCACTTTGCTATCAAAAGACAAAAATTTCTTCAAAAGACAAAAAACTTTTTAAAATCTGTACTAAATGTGTACACCTTGAGAATTAACCTACACTGTTTGGAAAAAAATTACCCCACCACTTGCTATCAACCCGAGTCTGAAATGGAAAAAAATTGCTCTGCACACATTGCAAAGATAAGTGAGAGAAGATGAAAGGCAAGGGACCTTTCTCCTTCGGCAGATGAAAAATGTGCTCAAGATTTAGTTCATGATAATCATTATCTCAGGTCTAGTGTCTTTAAAATGTCAATCACAGCCAACATTCATTCATTTCGTTGTATATCTTCAGCAACAACTGGGCTGAATTATGTAGCTGAAGACCTTGGTAGTCACAATCTTAATTTTGCATTTGATTCCTCCTGTTACTTTGTATTGTTTTAAATACATCTATTTATATCTGTTTCCAACTTCCTTTGACACACTGCATCTTACACTGCATAGTTGCAGGCAGGTAAGCCTGGATAGAAATACGCTCCTCAAAAGAAGGTGGAGGAAATGAGATGGAAAGTGCTTTATTTTGACTTTGGTCCTTTTACTTTTGTGCAGAACACTGTTAAAATCCATTATGAAAACTGCATGAGACTGGTAGTAAAAGGAGGAGAAACATTCTTTTCCCTGTGTGCTGGTGAGGAAGATGGCCAAGGAGGTGATGGGGTACAACAAGTCCAAGAGATGCAGCATAGATCTGCAAGCTGCAATTCATGTTGAGAAAGCAATAATCTGTTGAACTGGCAGGAAGGTTCCAGCCAGGCCCTGCAAAAATACAAAGAACAATTTTGTGAGACTAAGGACAACTAAGTCTAAGACTGAAATGGTAGGAAGCAAATTCTTCCTTGCATGAACAAAGTGGGCATGGAGTATTTCAGTTCTTATTAAATAAATTAGGCTTTTAGAAGTTTGAAAACCTTTTCTTTGATATTTCAGTATAATAGTTTAGGTAAAGTGAACTCAGGAAATCAGACCAGCTTAAAGCAGGTACATCTTGGATTTCTTTCATCAGCATTTTATCCCAGTCCACCAGCAAATCCTTCAACCTTGATCACAGACTAGCTGTTTTGAGCCTCAGCTTGGAGTCAGACTGCATCTCTGCAAGAGCAGGAAATATGGATGAAAAACATGACGATTTTGAATGCTTAGGTACTGTCTTTGTCTCCTTTTGACATGGTCATAACACGCAGCTGACTGTAGTCCAGGGGGTCTGAGTCCAGCAGACTAGAAACAGCACTATGGAGGTTGCCTGCAGGAACACACTTGAAAAAGATTGTCCCACTTGTTTTTTATTAATAGGACATTAAACCACTTCTCCAGATCCACTTGGAGATGAACTCAAGAAGAAAAACAAAATGGTGTTTGGGATGGGAAATTATGGTTTTCTCAGGACTGACTTTAAAGATAATGGCAGTGAGCTGTACTATGGTTTGGCACTGCTTATCTAGAAAATACACAGGAACACTGTGGCCAAGAGTTTGAGTACTTGCAAGTGCTTCATGGAAAATGATCAAGAGGGTCATGATTCCTTTGCTCAAGTCCTGTCCTCAGGCAAAATAAACAAGATGTTTAATCCTGGCTCCAACAAAGACATCTTCTGTATCCTTGGGACGTGTGGTGGGTGTCACCAGTTCTTTTACTTATGTACTCACATCTGAAAATAGGCTTAATTCTCACTTTTTACAAAAGTGGTGAAAAGCTGTGTTTTAGGAGATACAACCTCCCAAAAGGCAAGTTATTACTACTCAGTACAAAAGAACTCAATGACATCAGCATGTATTTTAAGAAACAGTAGGGATAACTTTGGTACTCGGATTACAGCACATCAATTTACCCACAGGTTTTAGGATGACCCAACACAGTAGATGAGACTTACCTTAGAAGAAGAGGAAATTATAAATCAAGACATTTATTCACTCATTTAAGTTTGTTTCCTTGAAACAAATAAATCATTCAGCAAGTAATGCAGTACTGAAAAATTTCCTTTTGAAAATAAAAAGCTATTTTTTACCAAAAATGCTCCAAATTTCAACTGGAGCAAGGAAGTTCTTAAATTATTCCTATGAACAGGAACATCACGCAACATCTTAGAGAGTAAAGTTGATGTCTTAAATTTTCCAGCCAAACACTTAGTAAATGCCTGTTTTGTATCAAATTCATGAAAACATACGTATGACTGTGCTTTTAAAGATGGGAACAGGGTATCAACAAAGTTATATCATGATGCAGTACATTTAGATGCACCGTAAAATAAAAAACTATATAATGGTTTTAAGTGAAGAAAACTTTTAAATTAAGTCTATCTGAAGTACCAGCCAAAGCATACAACTTCAGCCACCACAGACTGTGTACAGTTGAACTCAATGTTCATACAGTCATAGAATGGTTTGAGTTGGAAGGGACTGTAGAGATCATGTTGTTCCAAACCCCCTGACATGGGCAAGGATGCAACTCACTAGACCAGGTTGCTCAGCTTCCCATCCAACCTGATCTTCAACACTTCCAGGGATGGGACACCCACAACTTCTTTGGGCAAAATTTTCCATTGCTTCATCACCCTCCAAATACAGAATTTCTTCCTAAAATCTAATCTAAACCTCCCTTCTTTCATTTTAAAGCCATTGACCCTGGTCCTGTCACTTCTCTGTATAAAGAGTCCCTTTCCCTTCTTTTTATAAATCTCCTTCAAGTACTGAAAGACCACAATGAGGTCTCCCTGGAGCTTCTCCTCTCCAGGCTGAACAGCCCTAACTCTCTTAGGCTGTCCTTGTAGAAGACCTGCTCCAGCTCTCTGATCATCTTCATGGCTCTAACAGGTCCACATCTTTCTTATGCTGTGGACCCCCAAAGCACTCCAGGTGGAGTATCCCAAGGGCAGAGTAGAGGGGCAGAATCACCTCCACCACACTGCTGACCATGCTGCTTTGGATGCAGCCCAGGATGTAGTTGGCTTCCTGGTCTGTGAGCGCTCATGGCCAGCTTTTCTTCCAAGAACCCCCAAGTCCTTCTCTGCAGGGCTGTTCTCAATGCCGTCTTCTCCCAGCTTGTATAAAATCATAATAATTGAAGATTATTTCTTGGATGCAAGGGAAGCAACAAATTATATATATTATAAGCATAGCAGTTTAAGTACTTTTAAAAATTCTACAATATTCATTATAACCTTATTATTTTGACTTACAAATAGTAAGAATTTTAACTCAAATGGATGCCAATAGCTGAAAATTAACAATTAAAGTTTTCCTTCAACACCTATGGAAATATTCCAATGGTGCCTTGGATCACTCTAAAGTGAACATAAGCCAACAGCAATATTTTGCTTTTCTTATCTATCTTTCACAAGAAACTCCTTATCCACATGCAGGAGGATGTCATCAAGCTGATGGTCAAGGATATTTATTAAGGTAGAAAGAAATAACAGTACCCCTTCTGAGAAGCAGAGCTAATTCCTGACAGTGACAAAAGAGGGAGTGATGTGTGCAATCCTTTTATATCTGTTAGTCAAAACTCTTGGATTTTGGAGCAGTAACTATGCAGGAATTTACAGGGGAAACTAGTTGCAAAGTGATCCATCACCATGCCTGTGCATAATTAAAAGTAACATAACAAAAGATGCTAAAAAAAATTAATACAAATGTTTTACTTTTTTTATTTTCACTAAACCTCTCACCAAAGAATGAAAAGGTAAGAATTTCAACTATTCATTATAATTTAAAAAAAAAAAAAAAAAAACAAAAACCAAAACAACTGGGGAAAAGGAAAACTATAAACCAGATTGACAGATGACACTAGAAGAGTTCTCTTTGGGCTTGTCCCTTTGTAATAAAACAAATGAGTACATAACCAACCACACAAAATATGATAGTCATTAGTGTCACGATTACTAATTTGTAAAGGAATTTGGATCAGGTAAAATCATTCCACCTGTTACTAGGGGGCTATAGTGTGATGTTTTTGCACACAACACGCACTCAAAAGACTAAATTGCTAATTTTAAATAAGTTGCTTAACAAATTTTCTAGAAGAGCAAGACTTCAAGAGGTTACAATAACTGAAGCATCCAGACATTTTTAAGCAGGATTCTGCTGTTTCATAATAATATTGAGATAGCAAACTGCTATAACATACTGATACCTGTATTATAGTTCTTCATATGCTAGCTTATATTAAAGGATAGCATGCTAAACTTAAATGTTTCAGAAACTCCTACATTGTTAAAAAAACTTTGGCTTCATTTGTTTAAAATCTAATTCACAGACTTGACAGCTATTTGCACCTGCATCTTAGTCTACCTCTAATCCAAGACTGAAAAAAATAAGTTGTGGTTGTGTGTGTTTGGTCATATTAAATCAGGAGTTTCTGAAGAGTACAAATCTCCAATACAACTAGATGAAGTACTCCTCTCTGCTGAGAAGAAAAAACACTTTGCTTTTTTTCCTACGTGATTTAAATATATTTATTATGTATTTATGACATGGTTTTTTAGTCCAATAATAGGTGATTGAAGATTAAACATAGATTAGACATCACAAACAAATTCATCTTTCTTCCATCTTTAAATACATTCATGCACTATGCAGGAGACTTCAATTTCTTTCATTTTTCCAGCCTAGCTGGAACCTCAGAGGAATGTTTTCGCTCTGTCAGGATGGTACATCAATAAGTTATTAGAGTAGTGTAAAAATAAATTAGTTGTGTCTACTTCTGTGTTTTGATGTAAAGCACTTGAAGATTGGTTGTGATGCTGTAGCACTTGCTCTGCATGATAGCTGGGTAACATATAACTTCCTGATGGGCAGTAAAGAGTACAAAAGAAATACTTCACTCATTATTGGTGTGCATCCATTTTAAAAGCAAAATGGAACTGCTATTACCATAATAATGACAACATCCATATGCTATATCCAGCTTTTCACAGGGGAAGTGAAATGTAAAAACATATCAGCAGAATATCACCAACAAATGTTGCTGAAGAATCATCTCCATTCAGGAAGTCACAATGTGCTGCTCAAACAAGTTACCAAGAGACAGCCAATTATGTATCTTCATGGAGCATTAGCTATTCTGAAACAACTGCCCATAAATCTGTGGGTTTACTTGATGCTGTCACCAGAGAGTGCCACTACCCCCACTGCACATCCACAGCACAGTACATTCCAATGCCAAAGCTCAGCAGGCACAAATATCACACCAGATACAAAGTTCACAAGAGCAACAAAGATCTCATGGTGTTTCAGACCAGCAACATGACAGGGAAAATCATCTCAGATCAAAAAAATGCACTGAAGGAGCAGTAATGTTTTCAAGCACTCCTTCCCTCCTGTGGCTGGAACTGCTTCAGCCAAGCTGGAGGACAAGCTTTCATCCTCCTCTGACAAGGTGCTTTGTTCTTCCCAATTCTATTAACTTTAGTGGTTCCACGTTTCTTCCTCAAGCATTCATGCTTCCATATGGCTACTGAACCTTTACAAGTTGTGTTTTCCAAATTTTGGAAACCGAATAGACACAAGACCTTAAAATCATCTGAAGAAACAAACTTATGTGAATCTTTTTCTTCTGCTCCCCTACGGAAAAAAAAACCCTTTCTAAACAAATTCTAAGCAAGGACAGTACTGCTTGTCAAAGGGAAAAACAAAACCTGTGCATAAAGATAGGTTAGCTTTTAAGTTTTTCAGTAAATATGTATTATGGAGAGGTTTCATTTCGTATTTCTCATATGCTATTTCAGTATTCTTTATTGACAGACAGAAAAATAAATAGAGTTCTCAGGAGCCATGTGTTAAATTTTCACTTCAGCCTGGTTGTTTAACATCTCTATGCTAAACTTCACCTTAATTATCATCAATAACCCTCAGAAATATTTATCTATTTACCTACAGAAAAGAAATATTCTATCTACAGAAAGAAATATTTCCCCCTTTTGCACCAGTCATACTGTCACTGCTACATGTCCTGCTTTTGGCTGGGATACAGTTAGTTTTCTCTCTAGTAGCTGGTGCAGTGCTGTGTTTTGGATTCAGTGTGAGAATAATGTGGATAACACGATGATGGTTTAGGTGTTGCCCAGCAGAGTTTACCCTGAGCCACAGGCTTTCCAGTTTCCCATGCTCTGTCAGGGGGCGGGTGAACAGGAAGCTGGGAGGGAGCCTGGCCAGGACAGCTGACCCAAACTGGCCAAAGGGATTTCCCATACCACAGAACATCATGCCCAGTATATAAGCTGGTGGAAGTTGTCCAGGAAGGGCTGTTCGCTGCTGGGGGATGGGCTTGACATTGGTCAGCAGGTGGTGAACAATGATACTGTTCATCATTTCTCTTCAGTTTTATTTGCCTTTCTGTCTCCTTTTCATTACAATCATTATTGTTGGTGGTGTTATTATTACTATTAGCATTATTAGTAGTAGCATTATATTTTACTTTATTTCAATTATTAAACTCTTACCTCAGCCCGTGGGTCTTACCTTTTTTTCTGATTCTCCTCTCCAACCAATCAATAAGGGCAGGGAGTGAGGTGGCAGCTTTGTGGTAAATAGTCACTGGTTGCGGTTAAAACATAACACTAGTATAGGACTAAGCCCTTCATGGATTTATTTAATATCACTGTATGTCTTGGCTGCTAACATTATTGGAGCGTTCAGAAATTATTTCTGTTTTGCAGGCCTAGATGTCTATGATGCAGAAGAGAAGAAATCAATCTAACTCATGAAAACAATGAATTGTTGAAAATAAGGCAAGGAAATTATTGTTTATAGTGTTTACAGGACCAGTTTGCAGAGGCTGGCTTCACTTGTCATAAGAACTTAATTAGAAAGATTTCCTGGATGGAGCTAGGAAAGAACAGATGCTCGCTGAAGATCAGTAGCTTGAATGTAGGATGCTACAAAAAAGGGAACTTGGAGCTTGTAAGTGATCAAACAAGACAGGCTTCTAAATACAGAGAAAACTAGTGATGATGTTACAAAGAAATAGATAAGCTGTGACTAGAAGAGCTTGACTTCCTATCGTATGTGAGAAACAATTCTGGAGGCATATCTCATTGTGTTTGTCCAGGCTTGTGCATTAAGATCTTCTTCTTTCCTCTTGGAATTTATATGCTTTTCAGAATGATACATAGAGCTATTTTCATCTCTTCCCAGCAGGATAGGTAATTTGTCAGTGTGGCAGGAGGGATGGAGAAAAAGTAAACAGAACCAGAAAAGCAGAAGCACTTTTTAAAATAAACAATATTTATTTGCCTGATAATGCCAGTGTAGTTGCCATAAAATGTATTAAAGGAAGTACAACAAACAGAAGAATAGATAACATGATATCCTTTTTCATATGAAATCCTTGAGGTCACTGTGAGTATTTTCAGCCAGATTCTGATCCGTGTTATCTGGTTGTCAACTCTCTTCAAGTTAACAGCTGAATGAGGAACTACACGTAACTGCACTCAGCCCAGAATTATAAAACAAACAAACAATGGTTATATACAGCTGCTTTTCCTTCTCTCAGCTTTTCTGAAATGACAGAAGCTGCAGGATCAAGGGGGGAGACTCCATCCTCACCCTCCCTGCCAGGGGAACACTCAAGAAGACCAGCAACAAGGCAACCAGCAGAATAACATCCGAGAGAGGCTGGGAAACAGGAGACACACGACACCATCCTGTTCATGGGCTCTGCACTGCTGGGAATACTGACGGAATCAGGGCTCTTTGAATATGATTTCTTGTGAATTTTTTCATTATTTTGAAGTTGCTTCTGTTTCAGAAGACTGCCTTTGAATCTTCTTTGTCCATCAAAACTCTAACTTTTTTTATTTAAGGATGTCAAAAGGTTTGGTGGTTTGTTTTTTTTTAATAGAACAATAGTAATAGTTATCAATATAAAGGCTTTTCCTAGGGAAGCGATATTGTTAAAAAAAAAAAAAACAAACCAACAAACCACCTTTTTCATCAAGAAACAAACTATTTCCACAATAAGTTGACTCCAGTGACCATCACCCAGACAGAGAACTACAGAGCTGCATGTCCGCCCATCCACACGATCACAATTGTTTCTCAAACCACCAATCTCTTACTTTCACCATAAGCAAAAAACTCAGCCTTAAATTACTGGTCACACCATCATAGACAGAAACTTAGCACTGCTTGCTGTTAGTGGCATCAACACAGAAGCTGCATAGGCAGACCAAAAGCAGGCAGAGTACAGACTGCTTCTCAATAATAGGAAGCAAATCTCTTGTGGACAGAGCTGTGTAGAGAAGGCCTGCACTACTTGTTGTTCTGATTTGCATTAAAAACAGACAGCAACACCACCCACTAAACTTGGAAAAAAAGCCATTTGCAAACATATTCTTTTCTCCACCTGGGCCTGCACTGTGTGGTCTCACATCATCAAAGATTACAGAAGATTTTTTGGTGGAATACCACCTGCTCTTGAAGTTAGTTAATCACAGGATATTCTATCAAAAATCAACTAAATTTTTACACACTGTGCAGCAGTTACATAGTGATCTTCCCCAAGTCCTGAAAAAGCAGTATTATTTGTCTAGAAGAGTGGTTAGTTTTCTAAAAGTTTTATCTGCACATACACCTTCCCTAATAGGGTACAGGGACAGTATATTACTGGTTTCTCATGATAACTGAAAAGGCCAGACATGATTGTAAACAAAAGAATTCCAGATAATGAATTTGATAATCTGTATTTTCATGGGGGAAATACAAAAGAAATGGGAAGAGGTATTGAATAAATTAAATTATATCAACCTCAACTAAGAGGAGGAAGAGAAAACAATACAAAATTTTCACAGTCAACACGTAAGAGTTTTTAAACCCAGTTCTGAAATCCAACAGCCATTCCTTTTGGATACAACTCTCTTTCAGAAGTGAAATATGCTCCTTGCAATTCATGTTAAGGGCTTACTGGTGGAGTCAAATGGGCTACCAAGCCTGGTGGATTCTGAAGGTGCCTCAGGCTGTTGAAAAGGGACAATACAGGAAAATAGCTGCAAGAAGTGTAAGAGTCCCGTCCAAGAGCTGTAAACTCCAAAAATCCCACCCACAGAGCAGATGAGACATTAAGACCAAAGTTCAACTGTGAATCCCAGAAGACCCAAGCAGTTCCATGTGAGAGAAAAGTGCTTCTGGATTCTGTACTAAAACTAAAATTTTCAGTGCTGCAAAATTTCCATGACAGATCTTTCCCAGCTGCCCAGCTTTCAAAGCAGGAAAGATTGAAGCAAGCTAAGAGGTCAGCTCCCAAGGGAGCCTGGGAAATCTTTGCTCAGACACAGAGAAATTATACACATAATGCATATTTTGAATTGAGACTGTCTTTCATCAAACAAATCATAAAAATATAAAAGACTGAGATTTCTAAAATTTCTTGAAAATTTTTCATATTGGAATGATGTTCCCTTCAAACTATTGTAACCACCTCACAAAAAGATTTCCAACATACAAAGAGAAGAAAATGCCTCTTGAGAGAAATGAAAAGCTACAATAAACTTCTTCAGGAAATTCAGAAGTCTAAAAAACTGAATGGAGAGCAGATACCAATTTTACTGTTTAAGAAGAAAAGGAAGGTAAGTTCTGTGGAATAATTGTCTTATTTCTTCTAAGACAATCATAAATGAAGTAGTGCACAGAAATCAGCTTGTATAGATTCCAAGGTGTAATCTCTCAGTGGGAGAAGAGGACAAGTCCCACTTCACAAAGAACAGATCAGCATGGTTTCTATATGTACTAAGCAAGAATTGTTTATTTTAAAAACAATCCTAGGAAAAACTTGATAAAGATGAAACAGGACTGGCAAAGCTTCTAACAGACTTTAAGCTGCAGTGCAAAAAAATCTGCTCTTGCTCAGGAACACAAGCAAAAAAACACCTCCAAGATACTTCTCACTGGATTAATTTGGAGATCTTGCTCACAAACTTTGTGCAATCAAGGAGAAAGGTGGGAAAACACAGGCCATTGACTATTTTCAGCATATTTTCAGAGCAAGAAGTGTCTGTAAAGAAAAGGACATGATTATGGCAACAGGAAAATAACTCATCATTTGAACTATCCTGCAAACTGTAGAAAGAAAGATAATCTTCCTACATAGGCCTGCATGCTCATCCGTGCTTCTCTCAAGCTTGTCATGACTAATCCCTTCAGAAGATTTGTCTTGACAAAGATTAATCACAATCATGACAAGATTCTTAAACACAATCTTATTTTTAAAAACAAATAATGCAATTGTAGAATCCTATTCCAGGATAGCTAAATACTGAAGACCTTGAAGGCTCATTTACATGCTTTAGACAATTACTGAGAAACAAGATTTTGCAAGTACGAGGGAAGAAATTAGGAGGTGACTGTTTGAATAAATGACACACAGAGATTTGTCAGAATAACTCTGGAGGTGCCTAATAGATATCCTTTTGTTTTCCTGGTGAGTAAGGATCCCTCCCTACAGGAACTCAGAAACAAAGTACACTTACCTATAATGCAGAAGTATAGTTTTAGCTCTATTTGGAATACTTAATACTGCAACGGATGAACGCAAGATTAGCTCTTCACCAGGCAGGGTTAGCAGTGTAGAAGGTTTTGTGCTTGTGACTGCAAAGAGGGACAGGCAAGATTAAAATACCAGTCCAGTTCTCTATGCTTCTGGTTAGGTAAATTTTCCTTTTAGTCTGGTACAATTAGACTGGTGATTTTTCTACTTAGCCAAGAGAAAGCAGGTAAAAATTTTTGTCACAACAGTCTGATAGCTTCACACAGTTCTTCACTATGACCAGGTAGGCCAGGGTAGGGACAGGGGAAGCAGCACAGGGCAGAAGAAAAACCATCACAAATTCTGTGCTCACTAAAGTACTGAGAATGAAAGGCTCATCTCCAGAAGTCTTCACTCCATGGCAGAGGGCAGAAATACACAGAATTAAAAAATGGAAAGGCTAAATCTAATGCCCTTCCCCTGGACTAACAACAGTAAAAGAATGAGAGGTGACAGCCTCTGTTTTAAAAAATTTAACATCATTAAGATGGATTAAGAGCAAAGAAATTTCTCTTTAAAAAAAAAAAAAAGAACAAAACAAATTAACTCAAACTAGAAAGTTAAAAAGTGCAGTACATTTATTATTTACTTTTTTTTTTAGGAAGCTGGAAGTCTCTTGGGTGTGTAATATTTGTAATTCAAAAGTTATGTTTTTTGGTATGCTGCACAGATGCCCTTTACATTCTTCATCTGACTGACTGTGAGAGAGCCTCCCAATGTACAAAACATCACTGGTCAGATTTTTCTCCTTGTTCATTCCTGTGTGCTCTTCTTTAACTCCAGGATATTTTCCAAATCACATTTTTAAATTGGTAATACATGGTCAATCCAACAAAATATCTAAGTTTAGCTAAATGCTTTTTCAAAGCAAAAAAATTTATATGGATATTTTATATTATTTTTGAGGCACAAATTATGCAGGTCTGCAGTTCAATAAATCATGTGTCTGAGTCTCAAATAAGCAATCAGGCACTTAAGAACATGCTTCAGAAATAAACATAGGCTGAGCTGGGGTCCCGCTATGTTATTCCTCCAGGCTTACTTATATTCTTGTGCAATTATAGATCTTTGCAGGGATGAAAGGTCTGTCCCAAGAGAAGCAAACACCTTCACCTCTCTTTCTCAAGTGACAAAATATATTGCAATAGCTAAGCAACAGGAATTTAGGAAAAAAATGGAGAGCAATTTTTTTCTCTGCAGGGGACTGCCTATATAAGCTTATTTAAAGACATAGAAAAGACAGATTTGCAGAGATTTTTATGGGAGAGATTGCCTATTCCCAGGTATACAGTGCTTTTTGACACTGCTTAAGCATCCCAGACACCCACACAGGCTGGAAATTTGCATGACACAAATTTTGCATCTGTGCTCTTCTGAAGTGGCAGCCATAAACCACACAGACTACTCCCTAGATGGTGAGGTGACATCAGGTATCTTAAACAGTTGAGTCTTATTACTTTTTTCAGCCTGGTGCTGACACATCCATTCTGGATTCCTGAATGGGATGCAGATTCTACCTTAAAAACCAAGGGAAAATTGTCTTATACAGGAATGACAATAACCTCATCTGTTAGTGGGAATCTTGTCAGAGCTCATCATAGAATCATTTAAGTTGAAAAAGATCTCTAAGATCATTGAGTCCAACCATTAACCTAACACTGCCAAGTCCACCACTACACCACATTTCTAAGTGCCACATTTACCCATCCCTTAAATATTTCCAGGGATGCTGACTCAGCTCCTCAGGCAGCCTCTTCTAGTGCTTCACAATCCTTTCAGTGAAGAAATGTTTCCTATTATCTAACCTAAACCTCCCTTGGTTCAACTTGGAGCCATTCCCTTTCATCCTATCACTAGTTGCCTGGCAGATGAGACAACTTCCACCTAATTATAATCCCCTTTCAGGTAGTTCTAGAAAGCAATACAGTCCCCTCTGAGTCTCGTTTTCTCCAGGTTAAACACCTCCAGCTCCTTCAGCTGCTCCTCATCAGATTTGTGCTCCAGACACCTTGCCAGATTTGTTACCCTTCTCTGGACACGCTCCAGCACCTCAATATCTTTCTTGTAGTGTGGGGCCAAAACTGAACACAGGATTTGAAGTGCATCCTCACTGGTGCCGAGTACAGAGGAACAGAATATCTTTGGTCTTGCTAGCAGAGCCAAATGAATTGCTTGGGCATGTGTTGAATTTGGTCCTCTCCTGGTACCCAGCTCAGCACTAGTATCTTAAGTGTGTGGGATCTGTAGAGCTTTCTAAAGATCAGTGCCTCTGGTTTCTGTTTCGAAAGTCTTATGGGTTCACATGAAAAAATGCAGTTGGTGAAGTGGGTAATAGTAACACTTCCCTTGGATATCTATTCACTATGGGACACAGCTACTATCAAAACCCAGGGTTTGGGAGAGCTTGTGCTCCCTTCTCACGATAACTTAGCCTCTGAACTGTGATGAACTTTCAGTTCTTTCCCACACAAAGCTACAGCCCTGGGCAGAAACACTCCTGCCCAGCCAATCTTCTCAGGCAAGTGTGGAAGGTTACAGAGACAACTGAACCTGCATCTCTCACATGCTTTAACTTGCAACTTTATTTCCAAAAGGTATGACCTTTACTTTCTCCACTGTTGTTATGAAAAAAAGGGGGAGGGAGGAGAGGGAAGCACCTGCAACGTGCTCAGGAGAATGCTTTTTGACTGTGTTCCTCAAGTGGCATTTGTGAAAGAACAACATTTCTAAATCCAGATCAGACTTGGGCATGAACTTGGCAAAGAACAGCTCCCTTTGGTCCCCATGAAGCCTCTGCACTGACCCAAAATAACAACTTGTCACTTACAGAGAATATAAAGAGCAAACACTGAAATACAAACAGGATATTTTTTGCCAGACAGTGATTTTTTGTGATCGTATTTTGTGATTCAGATAGAACACAGATGCATAGATGCTTTCTGTGGGACTTTTACTGGAAGCTGTGAAACCAGCTAAGTAGGTTAGGTGCCTATCTCACGTAAATGACTGCAAAACATATCAGACATCTCTCTGCATCTTTCAGCAATTAAATGACTTATTGAATCTGTCTTTATTTGAAGAAAGGGAGTAAGAACAAACTATGAATCCTTATGTTACTGAAGTGATCTGAGGATAAATATATTAAAGAGTACAAAAATCTATATAAATAGAGTAGATGAAATTTATTTCCCTATAGAGAATAATCACTCTATTAACCAATGTGATTATTTAATAATAAACTTAGAAACTCAGTTCTGATTGTTTATACTTTCAATCAATAATTGGCTAAATTAGTTAAGATTCACTACATGTGATAGTTTTACCACAGAAAATACCAACTAAGCTCTTACGAGGAATAGTCTTCAAAATGTAACAGCAACTTTCTTATACTATCAGTTATAAAATGAAATATTTAAGTTCTAGCTTCAAATCAGTAGCCAAAGAAAAAGCATGAAATGGGAAGGACTGCTATGATGACTCTTCAGAAAGTTTCACTCTTGTTCACTAATTTCTCCCCCTGAATTTACAAGCTTATATTACTCAGGAGCACAGCCTGTTCCCCCCAGGCATATTTTCTTCCCAAACTGTCATCTTCATCTCAGTCCCTGTCTCAAAACTGCCCAGCTCGGGCTTTCCTACAAGCTCACTGGACCTAGCTGAACTAACTCAACCTTGACCATTCTCAGTTTAAAACAGCAAAATGATAATTTAAATACTGTTGTCACTGTGTCCCAAGACTTTTATGGAAAAAAACTGACAGGTTAAGCTCACCTGAGTGCATGGAATTTTTTTTCTTTTATGTGTTAAAGACATCTACCAATTGAAGTTAATTTGGAATGTCTTTGGTCCATCTGAAAATAAATGTTAGCTCCCTCTGAAAATAAAGTTGTGTCTTCCTCAGGTATTGAAGAGAAAAAGTGGACCTGGTGCTAAGATTTAGATGACACAAGTGTATGTATGGTGGAGTCAGATTTTAAGGGTTCTGGATAGCAGGCATTTAGGAGAGAACTTGTAAATAGTGGGTCTATTAAGAGCTAAATTTTGTCTGATAAAAATCTAACGTGGCCCTAGGGTATAATGTAGGCCAAAATTGCCTCCCTTCCTCCTCCATGCCATTGTTCATTGGACCAGAATAATTGAATTAAACCTAATTTATTAACAGTTAAAATAAAATAAAACCAGACATTGTTTAAAGAACTGGAAAAAGAATCTAGTACCATTCTATTTTATGACTAAAACCACAGATGAGAAACCCAGCTATGCAGGCAATTAACATCCTTCAAGGATAGAATCAAACGCTTAACAGTAGTGGAAGTAACAGGGAAAAAAAGACCTTATAAACACATAAAACAGAACTGGAAGAAATCTGACACTACAAATAATAGCTAACATGCCTTTAAGAATAGATACTGCTAGAACACATCTCTAGGTCAAATTGCAATACAAGTAGGACAAAAATATACGCCTTGAAAGATGAAATATTCTTGTAAGGGGATAAACAATTTCCTGTGCTGCTTGTAACATGTTACTGAAAAATTAACTCTAACAATAGTATATAATTTGTTACATGAACTGTAAAACATTCAGAAGACTCACCAATTCTCTAAAGGACTGATAAATCACACTCCAAGTTGCAGATGAAAAACTTGTGCAAAGTGTCATAGCATTTGTTACCAGCACTTCTATAAGCCATTTTATGTAGGCAGTCATGAGAAACAACCTAAATTCAGAGCTAATAATCTACTATTCATCATGGAAATAAAACAAGAGTCAGTTTAGAAACACTAGCTTAAAGAAGCGATACACATGGTTAGAAGAAGTTCCTACTTGGATAAGGGTAGTAGATAGAGCAGTCTCCCTGGTTTAAGGTACCATAAAGATAATGAGTGATCTAAGCATCTCAGCACAGGGCAAGAAAGACAGGTGAGGGTTAAAAGAACTTAGAAGTCATTGAGGCCCAAATTCTTAGTCATCTATTCACTACAGCAAGGACAAGGTGGCCACTACTATGTTTACTTGGTGTCCAGTAGCTTCAGTCTGGCTTCCATTACAGTGTAAATATAACCTTAAATCCTACAGAAAACCTTAATTTGAGGTCTGGGCTTTGGCCTCCGTGACACCTGCTATCACTGACAACACAGTCAAGCTAATAGTGGCATCAGCCAGCAGAGGCTGGAGTGGCACCCTCTGCCTCCTGAGGAACTGGTCTGAGCCCAACAAAGCTGAAGTCAGAGCCTCACCTCCTGGACTTCAGAAAACAAGTTAGCCCAGACACACACGTTCCCTTTCTAGCCTGTTTCTAGGATGTACTAATGAACATCCCTTCCTTGCTTCAGCTGAAGCCTGCAGTTTCACAGGAGTGGAGAGTGGGGAAAGAGCAGAGTTCTGCTCTCTGCTGAAAAGCAGTAAGCAAGCTTGGGTCTGTCCAAGAAATGTAGCTTTTTTCTCAGCTAGGATTTCCCAGTCTCAGCTTGATTCTGTCTAAACTGGACATTGTTGTGAATAGAGATTCACTACTAAATACAGAGCTCCCAAAGTTACAGCCTCATCTTAGGGTTTCACAGTACTACATCTGGGGTTTCACTGTGAGAAGACAGTGATTTAGGATCAAAGCTGAGCTCTGATATACCACACAAACAGTTTTGTCCCTGTGAGTTATCCCCAAAAGACACTGTGCCCTGAAGGCACAAATAGCTGTAATACAGCAGTTCATTGTGGTGGTTTAATGTTCTTGGTTTTGGTCTAGGCCTTCCTTGGTAACAAGGTTATAACTAAGGAAGTATTCCACACCATTCCTTTACGTAATCAGGTGTATATAAGACAAGGAGGGGAGGTTCTTCGCTCTCTTCCTTTCGGGTGCTCAGAAGACAGCAGGTCTCAGTGTGTTGACCTCTCTCTTATCTATATGAGCTGAGGCCAATCTGAGAGCTGTTGTCCGAAGCTGCACGGAGGTGGAGGAACTGTTTTCTTGAGGGAAGTTGGTGAGAATTTATTTTGTTAGTTATTTTGTTGAGCTATTCCCTGAGTTTTTGAGTTTGTATATGTTTTGTTTTATTTTTACTCATTTTTGTCCTTTTTTCCCTTCCCCTTTCCCCCTTTTTCCTTTTGGGGTTGTTTGGGATTCTTGTTCTGTATATTCATAGTGTTTAATTGTATACAACTGTAATATGTGTGAATATATATATATTTTACTACAATTTTCTTTTGGTACTTTTTTCTCTCTCTCAGTGAGGGGGGCGGCATCTGTGTGGTCAAGAGCTGGGTTTGGCAGGGAGCCAACCCAAATCTCCACATTCATGCAGTAGTTCCTTTGCAAGGGAGTGCCAGCAAACAGTCCATTGGCTCTTAGAGTGGTCCACCTTAGAGACCCCTTTAGCAGAATCCAGAATTTCTTCTATCCTAATCCTAAGGAGATGATTAGACCAGAAATATGGGTCTTTATACTGCAGGGAATCTGACATAAAGCAATTTCCAAGGCAGACAGGAGCTAGTCTATTATCTCTCAGCTCCCAGCTTGGCAGATCACACTTTCTTTCCCATGAATGGGGGGAAAGCAAAGAGTGTGGAAGCAAAAAAAACAAGTCACCAGGGACTACATACAGAAGACAACATACCCTGGGACAAGGCCTCACCACATGACTACAGACATTGATTATTGTCTGCAATTCTGGGAACATCAATTTGGAAAACATGGTTTTTAGCAATTTTCTCCATAGAAGCCTCTGTCACAAGAAGCATGTAATAAGTGTTTACACTACACTGGGGGGCACAAATGAGAAACCACTGAAATTAATTTAAAAAACCATGCTAGTTCTTACTGAAGCCTGCAATTTGGCTCCAAGTCAGGTTGCAGGACAGTCAGATGAAATAAAAACAGGAGCCTGAGAATGAGAAACCTGTCCTGTGGCACCCACAACTAAGAAAATACCCCAGTTTGGTCCTTACACACCTATAACACCAGTTTCTTCTTCTGTCTGACAGAGGCCAAATTTTTACCGTAAGCACTCAAACCAAGCCATTCTTATTCCTCAAGCAGTAGCAGTGAATTCAGCAGGAAAGTGTGAAATATGTACAACCTTTTTATTTCTTTCTCTGAGTGGAACAACAAAGACCTTTGCCTCCCTTCTATTCTTCCCTCCCCCCCTCCCCCCCATATTTCATTTCATTTCATAAGAGTGTCATTCTCCTAAACTTTACTGCAAGTTTCTCTGTTCCTTCTTTGTACTATTACTTTTCACCTCTCAACATTCATGTATTCCCTGAGGTCAGAAAGGAAAGACAATTTCAATGTTAGTTAGAAAGTTACACGATTTCAACCTTTGTTCTGTTAAATTAGGGTTAATTCCCTCTTTCCACATTTCTCGAAATCTTGAGGTAAGTATCTATCATTTTGCATAGTATCCTAACCAGGACTAACATTTTGCACAGACTTTTTCAAGCAAGACCTCTCTTTTTGGGTCTTCTCATTATCAATGACTTAACTCAGACTACTGTGAAGGCCCTGATTCATCCTCATATTGTTCTCTGATTATTTAGCTCTTTTCCACCCTGCAGAGAGCTCTTTACTGCTGCTTTAAAGCAAACTGTTAGTATATCTAACACCCCTCACTCCAGTGTTTCACAATTCCACTTATTTTTCAAACTGTTCTGTGATGATAATTGTCTTTCTTTTATCTTCACTCTATGGGTGTTCCCCAGAACTCTTCTGTTACTTCTCCAATCTTTTTCTCTTCAATCTTGGCAATCTACGTTTTTACCTCCATTCATGGTACATGTTATCTTTTTGTCAGATGACAAACCACTGTATTTTTCTTTTCATCTTTTCTCCTTGTGTATCTTTGATTTTATCTTTGTTTTCATTTTTCCTTGTTTTCCTATGGATGAAAAAAAAAATGGCTGCCATAATTTTATTTACCTTAAATCACATGTTTTCATGGCATATTGCCCTATGGCATAAAGAAATCTGATCTGCTTCTGACCAAGACAGCTCAGGACATGAGAGAACAGTGTTAATATCAGACTGCTGGGAAGACCTAGGTAAACTATTGCTCTCATATGTTAATTGAGCTTTCTCCAGTGAGGCTTAATCCCTGTTCAGTTTGATAGTTAAGAAGAGCACACTTTTTGGCAGGTTTCATGCTTTGTTACAGTAAATTGCTGTCTGCAAAGTCTGATCTCACATCTTTAGCTATGCCACACTAGCAACACTAGTTTCCTTCCAGCATTGCCTTGTTATTTTCTTAACCATTGTCCAAATCTTTTGTGTAATCTTTTTCCTATATTATTTTTGTCTTCCTGTTTACCTTTTTCACACTTGTTCTCAATCTGTTTGTAAGGACTGATTATTCCCATGCCATTTGAAATCACTTCCCAAGGGCAAAAACTCAGAGAAACAGCAGGAGCTTCATCAGGACCTTTTATTTACCTAATGTTAAAAATAATTGTTTTAGTTTGGTTTTTTTCCATTTCTGTTCATGTTTTAATACAGTACTCATAATTTACTTAATTCTTAAGACAAGATTAAACTGCCACAGATTATTTAATAATCAAAATATCATATAGAGAAATCTCAATTACTTTTAGGAGTTATTTAATACATTCATTATATACATTATGTATATGTATACACATACAATTAACAGTACACTGACAATCAACAGAACTAATGATTCTGAGTGTTAATTACCAGCATTAATTGATATAGATACAATTTTCCCTGGTCAAAACTCTGAATCAAAACTCAAATTCGTGTGTTTGTGGAATACACAGTGTATGTGGTTTTGCATAATGCTTTCAAGGAAGAAACAATATTTTTTTGAGATTCCTACGTAATCCAGTTCTTTTGTGTATAGAATTTTCTTTGCCACATGTACTGAAACTGTATTTTTCTACATTGCAAGGATTTGGAAAAAAAAAAAAGTTGAGGAACAAAAGCAAAATCTACATGGATAAACGAGATCAACATCCTTAAATATATTTTTAGGATAAAAGAGAGATCTGACAAAGAAAAATTCAGTCATAAAGCATCCTTGTTTTTTCAGGATGGTGGGGCAGAGCAAAATACATTATACAGTTCTAACTTTCCCTGATGTTCACTTTGCTCATAGCTGGCTAATGCATCCTTAGAGAGTCAGTCAACTTTTTCCTCATTCTTCCTTTACTGCTCATTTCGTTAAATAGGGGTAATGCTCATTAATTACATAGTAGAGGTGACAGGGACATTAAATGGTGACTTGAATGCTTTTATGCTGACAATAGTTTGACCCAGGCACTAAGTTAAATACTATTATCAGTACAACTGCCAATCTCTTCACTAAGAAATTTTCTGTGCCTTTTCAGAAAGACAGATGTCTTTCAGGTTGTATACACAATATATACATCAGATGAAAGTTGTGGCAGACTGGTGAAGTTTCCACTGACTGAAAAATAAAAAATATAACACAAAGGTGCACATAAAGGAGGACCCAGAGAACCACAGGCTGGTCAGTCTTTTTGTTTGGCAAGATCATGGAACTGATCCTCCTGGAAATAATGCTAAGGCCCATGGAAAACAGAGAGATGATTGGTGACAGCCAACATGACTCTACTGAGGGGAAACCATGCCTGACAAATTCTGTGACTTTCTATGATGGGATTACAGTATTGGTGGGTAAGGGAGGGGGACTGATGTCATCTACTTGGACTTGTGCAAAGCATTTCATGCTGTCACACACCATATCCTTGGCTGTTAAATGCAGAGACATAGATTTGACAGGTGGAACACTCAGTGAATAAGGAGTTAGCTAAATCATCACACTCAAAGAGTTACAGTCAGTGACTCAATGCCTGAATGGATACCAGTAATGACTGATGTCCCTCAGGGTTCCATACTGGGACCAGGATTGTTTAACATCTTTGCTGGGATACAGACAGCAGGATTGAGTGCACTCTCAGCAAGTTTTTAGGTGAAAGCTCTAGGGAAATCTTATAGCAGCCTTCTAGTGTCTAAAGGAGGCCTACAAGAAAAATGGGAAGGGACTCTATCAGAGAATGGAGTGACAGGACAAGAGATAATGAGTTTAAACGGGGGGAAAGTAGATTTAGATTAGATAATAGGAAGAAACTCTTTACTGTGAGGGTGGTGAGGCACTGGCATAGGTTGTCCAGAGAGGCTGTGTATGTCCCATCCATGGAAGTGTTCACTGTCAGGTTGGATGGCACTCTGAGCTCACTGGTATTAGAAGTAGATGGCCACTGAAACTAGATGGTCTTTCAGGTCTCTTCTAACCCAAACCACTTTATTACTCTATTCTATGATTCCAGTTACTCTAGAGGGGAAAAAAAATACTTAAATGTAGAAACAAAACAGGGACTATGTTTACTGGAAGTTAAGTGTTGCAGGCATGTTGGTCAGAGAGACATGAAAATCTTGTTTAGAAAGCTGAATAATTCAGTTTTATTCTATACTAGAGTACATATTTCTTTTTATTAATGTTACAAAGCATTATGAGAAAGTGTTTTGAATTAATTTTGTCCCAAACTGCTACAGATCAATGTCTGTTGGCCTGCAGCAGTTGGTCAAACACACTTGTCTTACCATTCATTAAGAGCTATGAGAGAGCTATAAAAGTTGCAAAATATTAAAAGAAGTGGAATTCACTACTGGTTTTGGAGGTTGCAAATGGGGGGACACATATTCCTATATTTAAAGAGAAGCAGGTCATCTCTTCCATGCCCTCAGATATCACAGGAATGTCATCTGAAACCCACCCCCCTGCCCTAGTCTTGAAGTCAGTAGCCAAGGCACTTCTTTGTTACAGCATGCAGATGAAAGACCCAATATTTCCTAGAAAGGCAGCAGACTCTCAATTTAAAATTCCTTTTTAGGAGCTTCAATCTATGTAGAGCTAACTGATTTATTGCAAATATTTTTTTTTCACTTCCTTCTCAAATTCTACTTTATTACTGCAGTATGTTCTTTCCTTGCATGTGGGAAAGAAGGGAGAGGGGAGTTAAAGAGATATGATCAACTAAAGAAATTATCCTTTTTCATTTTTGAGTTCTTTAAACAAATTTCACAAGAAAGTAAATATACCAAAAACCATTTGCTAAGGACTAGCTAGATGGAAGCAGGCAAGTGCTAACTAGCTTTATGATATTTTCATTCTCTGAAAAAATGAGGATGTGGATATTTACCACAGTGGAAGGAATGAGCAGTTATTCTTACATCCAGACATCTAGGAACAGTTAGATAGGCTCTGTAATATGTAGTGGCAAAGACAGCTTCCTAATCTAGTATATATTTTCAAATCAGATTTATATTCTGCACAGCAAATTCATTTGACTTCTTATAAAAATGCACAGAAACATTGATGAGTCAAGAGCATAAGACAGATAAATCATGCCTGCATCCAATAAACACAGAAAAAAATAGGAAAAAAGAAGAAAAGCTGCCACGGAAGAGTGAGTGGTTGTTATAGCAATGCTTGAAGGTTATAAAAGAATTGAGATCTATAAAGGAAACTTTGGGGAGTCAATTCATTTATCAGATCTATCTGAAGAGAAAAGGAAATCCTTCATACACATCACTTACTTCAGATAATACTTTTTTACTGTTTAATATAACCCAAATCAGTTTGTGAAACTAGTTAAAGGCTGATTAGACAAGCACTTTAGACAAGAAGAGAATTCAAGAAGAACTGGTCTTAACAAGGTAAATCTGTTAGCACCAGAATGGGACCTATTTTGGCTTATTTAAGAACAATAATTTTTTTCTGCACAGTCCATCAATTTATGTAAGTAGAAACAGGTATTTTACCTTGTAGCTTTTAAAAAGTGAAGCAATCAAGACAGTCATGATCACAGAACTCCCAAAATCAGTCATGCATTCATTTTGCCCACTCACATTGTTTAAACTCCCACTGCCTTTAGTCCCAGAAAATGCAGCAAACACACTGAGATAGCAGCCCTCTCAGATCAAACACTAATGAACCCCATTACACTGAGTTTTAAGACCTTCTTTTTGTTGTTATTGTTTGCTGAGCGCAGCAGAAGGAAGTCTCATTACGCCAGGAGAGAACTGAAGGCCATGAGAAAATCAGTAAAATATCAACAGTGGTGTTTTTGCCTTAATGTTTTTTTTTCCCCTAGTCTTTAGGTCACTGCTTGTCCTCCATATACTCCAGAAATCAATGATCCCAAAGCAGTTCCAGAAAAAGGATATGGCCACTTTGTGTGATAGTACAATAACTGACCTGTCATCTGCTCCCTACTATATACTCTAGAAAATCCAGAATATATTGTCCTAAACAATGGTGGTCTTTGAAATCATTTGCAATCAGAAAGAAAAGGAGAGACTGGAATTTTTACCCCAAAAACTGTCACTTAAGGATAGGACAAGAGACTGCATGGGAAACAAAAAACAAGAGAATAAGAAGGATACACCTGGAACTTTGCTGGCTCATAGAGAAATTGTGATCTAGAACAGTTTTCTAGAAGGGTCTTATTAGTGAAACTGAAAACCTAACGGACCATTTGTTTGGGCCACTAATAAGTGTTATTTATAAATAACTGCATGTGCAGTTATCAATTGAAGTGTAATACATTTGATGCATTTTCCCCTATAGTAACCTCCTCTGTGTTCAGTCCAGTTGTGAATCTATTAGAGTAAACCTTTCAGATACACAAGCCAGATAGGGAGAGATCTTGTTAATTAATTTGAAAGGCCTAATTTTGGAGACATACTACCTGTAAAAGGTGATATTAAAAGAGATTTCATAAGAATACAAATGGATAATTGCATAGATCATAGACTGCTGTTATAAAGTCCTAATGCCTTGGGAGGCTTTCTTCTCTGCTTTCCCCAATAGCTGGATTGTTCTGCCCAAATTGAATATTTCCAAAGGAATAAAGGTGTCAGCTGAGCAATAGCAAGGCAGGTATCAAGACTTTCAGCTATGCCATTTGCCTCCTGCTACATACAGATGATCATCATCAGAACAAGACGGAATAAATGCATATTTGCATTGCTCAGCACATGTTGTGCTGATTTGGTTGCATATTTTGACTGCAATGTTGAGCCTGCTCACTACACAGACCCTAGTCTCACAAATATCCACACGACTTTGAGCAAAATAGAAATAAAATAAATTACTGAAGAGAATTTTGCAGATAACAGACAAAGACATAGAAATAATGGCATTTTCATATAAAAATAAAACCTGAAAAAAACCAGCACCCGTCTCCAGAATTTGACTTTCACTTCTTTATATTTCCTCCCTCCTTAAACATTAGTAATATTTTTAATTCCAGAGGACTAGTCTTTCACAATGTAAAGTAAATGGAGTTCTGCTATTTTATAGCAACCAAACAGCAGAGTGTATTTTTCTCCACACCAGGTTAGAAAATCTGCAATAAACAGCAGAAGATTCAGTGATACTATATTGTGGTACATAGCAGGTAAGTGCCGCAGGTTATCTAACTGCAGTGTCACCTCTGGCGCTATGTCTTCATAGCTGCCCATTTTAATTCACCCAATAATCACTTATCTGTGTCTTGAAAGTTACTAAGAATGTGTCATAGGATTATACAGGATCGAAAAGTCTGGTTTAAATTGCTGTCATCCAGCCTAAATATTTGTGTGTCATTTCTTATGCTTACATACAGTGCTTTGGTGCATTCAGTCATGATTTATTACAGTCAGGCTTGTTTCTCTTGGCACAAGCTTTGATGGGAAGGCTATTTGACCCCTGCCTTCACATTCTGCTGTAATGTTTCTTCTCAAAGGAATTAACTTCAGTGTCATGCTATTTAATATGCAAGCAATAACAGTATCCATAAAAGGCAGCAATTCTACTCTCTCACCCTGCTGCATTCTAATAATATTGAATATATATATAGAGAGAGACAGGATTTCCCTACAAATAAAGATGCTTGTGTTTTACAGAGCTTTCTAAAAGTAAAACAGAACAAACATTGGAAAATCTTGTTTCTGTATCCCTGGCAGCAATTAACACAACCTGTTACACCAAGCTGTCATTTTCTGTGCCAGCAGGAGAAGTGCAATTCCCAAGACCATCAGTTGTCTGCAGCTACTGATTTTTAGACACCCATGCTATGCTGTGTTATGGTGTATGAACAGGGTGATTTATTTTCTCATGAATTTGCCACAAAGCTGATTTACAGCTTGCAGAATAGGACCTTTAGGAGAAGAAATGTGTCGAACTGAACAAGAGGCATTTAAGCACTACCCAAAACTAATTGTACTCTGCCTTAAAACTCAAAATGTTTTTGTGTCCACATGCACCATGGCAATTGCCTTACTTGTTCAATATGCTTTGGCCATAAATACCTACCATGTCTAGATGTACATAGATGGAAAAAAAAAAAAACAAAAAAACAACAAAGAGCAACTAAAGAGATAAATCCCATCAACAACATTCAAAGTGAAAAATCCAGGCATGCACTGCAATTTCAATCAATTTAGTATTTACTATTTCAAAAGGTAACAGTTTTATATTTAAATGCATTAAAGATATACAGTTATGTAAATGGGAGTTTTAGAGTTAAAAATGAAAGATGTCAGGACCAAATTTGAATGGGATCATCTGCACAGCACAGTGTTATTTTGGTGATTCATGGTCCCACTGTGAATAGTTGGTACTCTGTATGAATGCATAATTTTATGTTATCAACCAAGCAACATTCTGGCCTGATAATTTCTTATTTTATCATGGCTTTCCATGCTATAAAGTGGCTTATAACTGTGCCTCATGAAGCTTAAATATGTGTGAATGGATAGATAATCCAAGGGGTTTTTTGTACATGGATTTCTAAAAGAGGTTTTATAAACAGGATCTCAAAATAACTGAGCAGCGATTTTAAAAGATGGGGTATGATTTAAATATCTCTATTTGTTTTAAACATGTATACAGTCAAGAAGTCTGTATAGAAACTGACTTTGGCTAACACAAAAGAATTGTCTTCTGCTAATAGATACAGCACAAAGCCTAAGATGCTAGATCAAAAATAGTAAGTGCTGAACTGAGAAATGTTTCAACAGTGTTGAACAGCTCAATGTTATGTTAGCATACATCTTACAAGTATCACACTTTTCAGCACATCTTGCTATCTCCCAGAGAAAATATGCTGGCAACTTCTCATTGAAGAGGAAGAGATCATTCCTCTCAATTTCATTTGTTCATTTCATTCAATTTGCCAGCAAGTAGGACTGAGTCACTTTCAACTCTGTAATTAACAGTAAACTCCATGTACTTTCTCTGGCTTCTGCATTCTCACAGCTTCAACAATTTTCTCCAGACAAATCTGTGTTTCTTAGCGGGCCATGTTCTTATCTCCCATTGCTTTTCCAATTATCCAAGTGTTTCTTTTTGGAAACTCTTTGTCAGGCCCTTCCAGGTTTCCCAGTAGGAAGATTTATGGACCAATCCTTAGAAGCCTTCACCAGAACCACCTCCCATCCCCACAGCCACTGGCCAGAGAGATGTCTCAGTCCAAGTAGGTCTCATGAATATGCCTCCTTCAAGTGCACAAAAGCCAAAGCTTTAAGTTCTGACTCCAGGCTCCATCTGACCTACAACTACAATACACTATTTTTTTCCAAAAATAAAGCAAGCTCAGAATAAAATAGAAGACACAGACCAAGTTCCCTCCCCTAAGCCATTCTCCTTTTAACACCAAGACACTAATGCTTCCACCACACACTGCACTGTCTCCTATACTTCCCTAGAAAAATATTTCTTTCCATATTTTTCAATTATCTCTACATTGCTCTGCTCTTCCCAACATGACAAACACACTCAATTGCCAATACCAGAGGAGAAACCTCTCCTTCCAAAAGTATTGTCTGGTGCCACTGAAGATAAAAAAGCAGTTAAGCAACTACTTTCTCACTAGTACGAGTACAAGGTAGTTTAAAAAAGCCTTACAAACGAAACCCAAACCAACCAATAAAGAAAACCCATAGAAAAGAAAAAAGAAAAAAGAAAAAAGAAAAAAGAAAAAAGAAAAAAGAAAAAAGAAAAAAGAAAAAAGAAAAAAAAAAGAACCCCAAACACCCTCAAACACACACACACAAAAATAAAACCCCCAAATACCAAACCAAACTAAAAAAAAACCAACCAACCAATCAAACATACACACATGCACCCCCACACCAAAAAATAAAAACCGAACCACGTACTGTCATACAAGAGATGGGCATTTTCAATTTAAATTCATCCCAGTACCACCACCCATTTGTGATGTTCTGGTGCCTTTCAGGGTCCAACCAGGTAGTTGGGGATTTCCACCAGGAGAAGGTGTCCTCAGCTGACATGAAAGCAGCCAACTTGCATCTATGATCCTAATACCTCTTCTGGGCATGAGGGAGCATTGCCAAATGACAAACTGAGAATTATAGGCAGCTGCTTCCATGGGCTTTATGCCTGTCTGCTCTTAAACACATCTAAATTTTAAGAGTGGAATTCATGACAACCTCTCCTGGGAGCCTCTCCAGTTCTTCTGCAGTGAATTGCCCATAGTCAACCTGCTAGCAACAATCCAGTCTGATTGCAATTAAATAAAAGTAAAGCAAATGTGCTGAATTACAAAGAATAACAGTATGCTTCCACTGAGGTATTATTTATTCAGATAAAATCCAAAACCCCAACTTAAACTTTTTAATTCTCACTGAGGTATTATTTATTCAGATAAAATCCAGAACCCCAACTCAAATTTTTAATTCTCACCAAGCACTCCACAACTAAATCCTTAAATATTAAGTTATGACAGTTCATTTTTACATTTTAAACCCACATTTATATTAATTACTTGATTTGGATTAAGATAGTGCATAAACACTTGCCACTTCATTTTTTGTTAAAGGATTTTTTATTCTCAAAACATATTTCAAACAAGGTGTGCTTGTTGGCTCCTTTTTCACTGTGGTAACTTTGCAGTCTTTGAGATGAAATCTCCATGCAGCAGACAACCATCACTAATGAAAATAATGCAGAAACTAAAATTAGTGCCTCATTATTCAGAAAGCTTTTAATATTCTTCCCTCTTCTGCAGTAAATTGAGTTGTGGAATAATTAGTTTATTCTGTGGAATATCAGAGCTAATTATTGCTTCACTGTACAAGAGGTATTAAATTATACATGGATTTTAGCCTTTAGAAATACTTCAGTTTGTGGCCTCCTCCCCACTCCTCTAACTTGTTCTAAGCTATAATGTTTTTAGGCACAGACATCCTTAAAAATAGTGTGTTTTCCCAAGTACAAGTATTATAATATTGGTAAATCCATGTGTTGTTTGGTTGTTTTTTTTTTTAATACTGTAGAATTACATCTGAAATACATGAGCCTTCTAGACTTAACATGTTACTCCTAAAGCTTGGAGTTATTGAAGTTTATTGGCACTACAGCCAAACTGCTTCATCATCCTAGTTACATCCTCTCTAGTTACCTTCGCTTTTCTCTTGTTCACAAGATCAGGATTTAAATGTGCAAGTTGTAGAGTGAAATACAACAAAATCCAAAAGTGAAAATTGTTGTAGGTAAGGAAGAAGAAATCGAGATGAGAATATACAAATCTTTATCCTTCTGTCCTCTGTAAGAAGTTCTATGAGATATAAGGAAGACTCTTAGCAATTTTATGTGCTTGCAAAATTTTATAACCCAGACGAGGTAAGTCATCAATGGGGGAGAGGACATGTTTTCAGGTTAGTAATAAAGGGTTCAAAAACAACAGATTGGCACATTCTCTTTAGATAAATGAGTTTCAGAGCAAGTACATTGGGATGAAACTTCATTTTCTCTTCAGCATCAATGACATGACAATTATTTTAGCAGTGAAAGTCTTTTCGTGCTACAATAAGGCAGAGCAATAGTCCTACCTATATAGAGCAAAAACCTATAATTATGTGCCAGCCCCAGAGACAGGAGGATAAATTATCCTTGTCTTATGACCATGGTCCCAGGGCTTGCCAAAGGAAAGAAGAGAATACTTTCACTTCATTACAAGATATTTTAAGGAATTTTTTTCCCCAAAAGACAAGGCAAATAAAGCACAGAGACAAGAAATTGGTTTTCCTTTGACCTTTGTTACAAAGTCCCTGGAGACAAGTCCTCATAATGACCTCATAATAACTGGGGGATGCGGGTGTAGGTGTGTGTGCAGAAAAAGACCCTTCTCTTGATATCCTTGGGGAAATTGATCACAGATTCTTGTGAATTATTGCATTTTAACACTCCAGATGTACACAGATAATGTATGTTCTGTTGCAAACTACCCATCACAGATATTTCAAAGACAGGAGATGAAAATATTGAGATCACAGTACCTCTAATTTACAGTTTAAATTAAAAAAACCCAACCAACCAAACAAACAATATACCACAAAAAATCCTTCATGTGACCTCTGGAATAAAACAACAGACCAATATTAATTTTCTATTCAGGAATCCAGAATTTTAGAATGTGGGGTTGCAAGCAGGAAGGATCAAGTCTCTCACCTTTCAAATTCTAAGAACCCACAAAGCAAACCTTACCAAAGTGGCATTGTCTTGTAAACCAGTCTTCTACTACAAGTTACTGCATATTTTGTGTTTTTTTCTCAAATCCATTTATCCCAAAGTTCAAAGAGTAAGCATAAACAACTACTTCAGGTACTATATTGTTTTAAGGAGTATATCTATTCTTGCCAGAAACAGGACTGACAAAATTCATTAGTTTATCATAAACTACCAGAAGGTTTGAAAAGTTAATGGTTTAGAGATTATTAGAGATTTATGTCTGATTGGGCCCAGTAACCCAAGAATGTCAGTGTAACACAATTCCCTTGGCTGCACGACCTTCCTGCTGTTCCTAAGAAAATAAATTTTTTAAAAACTCTGTTTTAAAATTTTCCATACTTTTTGCATTGGAATATATATGTTCAACCCAGAAGGCCCATTACAAACTAAATACAATACTGTATTCAACTAAACCATTGTTCTAACCCAATTAACTAGAATTAAATAAATTGATCTGAACACAAACTTGTCCTATTGCTCAATGCTTTGTTTTATTGGTATGCAGGACATTTGAACTTCCACAATGTAGTCCAACAGACTAAAACTGAACTAGGATCCCATCTAGGTTTGAACTATGATGCTGAAACATGAGGGTGCTACGATGTTGCACTTGCTTCTCTTTAAAAAGAAAGGAAAAAAAAACCAAATCTGAAAACCAACTAACTAAAATAAATAAATTTGAGATTGAGGCATCTATTAGGTAAATAAATTATATTTCTTTTCCCTGATCATTCTAGCACGGAATCACAAAATGCCAACTCATTTAGTCACCACCACCTAAAATTGACTTCATGCTGAGATCTCTGAAGTAACATGAAATCTGCTACACTGTAACATCTGTGGTTCCAGCATGTCCACCTAAGTGAAAGGACAAAGTACCATATTGGATTGAACAGCTCAGAATTGGTACCAGAATGAGTAAATAAGGTACTAGAATAAAGCGTCTATTCACACTGTCCACTCACATTTGGTGGCTTGAATATTACAGTTTTGCTGAATAAAAATATCTAAGCATTATAGGTTAAGCCAAAACCAGAGCTGAAGTGCAATAATATTGTTTTCAAAAGTTAAAAGAAGCATGTTGACAAGTTATTAATTTCAGTCCTTAACTCCAGACAGGTCTGGAAGCAATAATTTAGATCACTGTATCTGGTTTTCCACAATCACAAATAACCACTTAGTATTATATTGTATGCCCGCATCAAACCCTTTTTTAAAAAGTCACAACTCTGCAATTCTCAAGCTGGAAGCTGATAAACACTTGAATTTGTTTGCAGTCACAATCTTTAACTCTCCTACACCCTGTTTACTTCTTCAGACCAAACCAGCTGTACTGTTTTCATCTCTTCTAGTCAGTCAGGCTCTTGCTGAGTGCCACAGCTGCAGTTCCAGGCTGAACAAGCCCATATAGACTGTGGCAGATCAAACATATTCAGTATTCAAGCTCAGGTGTCCCAGTCCTCTGTATTAGCACTTTTTTGTGTCTCTTTTAAACCTGGAGTAATCTCTCATTCCTTGAACACTGCCAGCACAGGTGAAAACACACATTTTTATAGCAGCTTGATGCTTTACTTCCTCAGACAGCAGGCATGCAGAACAGATGGGAAATAGAATGCTTCACTGAAGACGCAACAAGCCAATTCTCTCATGTTCTCATCTATAACATCTCTGTGGAGGTTTGGGTTGGCTCCCAGCCAAATCCCAACGTCAGCCACACGGTTTGCCCCCCCCCCAAGAGAAAAGGAAAAAAAAACCAAAAGAGAATTGTAGTAAAAGTATATATATATATTCACATATATTACAAATATATACAATCAAACACTATGAATCTACAGAATAAGAACCCCAAACAACCCCAAAAAGGGAAAAGGGGGAAGGGAAAGGGAAATGGGACAAAAATGGGTAAAAACAAAACAAAAACAGATACACGCACACTCGTAAACTCAGGGAAAAAGCTCAATAAGTAACTAATACAATAAAATCTCACCAAAAGTAACTTCCCTTAAGAGAAGCAGTAGAGATCTCCACCTCCGGACGAGTGAGGCACCAGGTTCTCCGAGAGGCCTCAGCTCACAGAGATAAGAGCTGAGCCAGCACAGAGACCTGATGTCCTCCCCAGCACACGAAAGGAAGAGAGAGCGAGGGAGGCAACTCCCCAATCTTATATACCCCTGATTACGTGAAGGAATGGTGTGGAATACTTCCTTAGTTATAACCTGGTTACTAGGGAAGGCCCAGACCAAAACCAAGAAAACTAAACCACCACAATCTCTTACAAGTATGTAGCTCTTTACACCTTTTTTTTTTCTTCCCTGCTTTTTCAAGAGAAGGAGGTACTTCAGTCCCATCTTCGTGGCCTTTCACTACACTGTCTCCAGTACATCCATGTCTCTCTTGCACTGGGAAGCCCAGAGCTGGACACAGCACTTTGCATGTGACCACACCAGTGCTGAGCAGAGGGAAAGGATCACCTCTCCTGAGCTGCAGGCAGTACTCTTAGTTAACCCAGGACAGCTGCAGCCTCTTTTGCTGCAAAAGTCCATTGCTGCCTGATGGGCTCATTCAATTACATTTAATTAATAGAGTTCCTCAATATCTTTATTCCACTAAAAAATCACGATAAGTTGCAGATCACTTCACTTCTACTTATGAGCAAAAATGTTTCTTAGAGTAGGCAGAGAACCTGGAGTGTCATGGGGGCTTGAGGTGGAACTTCTACATGAGTTGCATGAACCACAAGGATATTACAATGCATAGCAATCTGAATGGCACAGACACCTTAGAGCTACATCTTCCTTGGTAATATTTAAGTTTGGATTAAAAACATAACAAATTGGTGCCTAATTTATCCCTTGCTTTATTAGTAGAAGTTAGGCTTTTATAGATACATTTAGTTGTCAAGTCATACTTCAAAATAATTAGTTCTGCCAGACTTTTAGTTTGCTCATTAACCTTATCTGGAGAATTTGTGCCATGTAAATGAAGAATGTTTTTAGAATTTTCAGTGGTGAAACTACTACAGATAACCTTTTTAAAATCATTGTGGCCATTTAAAAATGTTAAGGATATTATTCATTCTGGAAAATAGTTTGATAAAAATTGATACTTAATGGAAGCTTAAATAGTCTCCGGCAACCTATTTTGATGACTCAGAAATAAATGACCTTTTGTGAAACATCCTTGAGGTAGTGTTCTGTGGTCTGTTGTTAAATCTAATGTTTTAGAATCTAATGGAATATAGCTCCAAAAACTTCCAGGCTGATAATCTCAAGCAATCTTTACACAGAAGGTGCTGCAGGGGTTCTAAGATCTACATTTTTCCTGTGGATGGAATAGCTTCCTAGCTGCAATTTCTAGTAGCCTTGTTATGAAAAAAGTATGAAGGTAAAAATTTTCTAGTGCTGAGTGTTGCATGAACATTTATTAAGATGTATTAGCTACCCACCACAGTTTGGATTTTCTATAGAAAAAGCAGATAAAGAAAGGCAATCGAAAAATCTGAAGTTAATATGAAATCTTTATGATTAATGAGTAAGAAATAACTAACATTGTATTTATTTCAGTGGTGTTTCATTGATTCAGACTTTCTGTCCATCACCTTCCATAGCCAACAGAAGATTTGTAATAAGAATGAAAAGAGATTCTAGACCTCCTGGAGACCTTTGCACATAAGCCATACCCTTTGGTACAAGGGTGGAGATACTTATTTAACATTCACTATTATACTGTATTGGAATAGATGAAGATACTGCTGTGGCATTCTACAGCAACAGGAAAAAAATACTAGCCATTGAATGTATTGTTAGGGTTACTTAATCATCTTATTTTTCGTTCTGAGTGTCTACACATTTTGCTTGACTATTAAAGTACTTAAAAGTAATTGAAATTACTAAGGAAGTTTGCCAAAAACATTAAATTAGAGGGAGCTGCCAACTTCCTCAAGGGCAGAGAGGTCCTGGAGAGACAGGTCAAAAATTTAGAGACATGGGCAATCACCAACTATATGGAGTTTAACAAAGGCAAGTGCCCAGTTCTGCACCTGGGAAGGGAAATTCTGGTAATCTGTATAGACTGGGGAATGAGAAGCTGGAAAGTAGTGCCTGGGGGTTCTGGTCGATGGCCAGTTGAATATGAGTCAGCAGTGCCCTGGCAGCCAGGAGGGTCAACCTTGTTCTGGGGGGCATCGGACAAAACATCACCAGCCAGTCGAGGGAGGGGATTGTCCTGCTCTGCTCTGCACTGGGGCAGCCTCACCTGGAATATTGGGGCAGTTTGGGACACTGCAATATAAGAAAGATATTAAGCCATTAGAGAGTGTCCAAAGGAGGGCAACGAAGATGGGGAAGGGCCTCGAGATGAAGCCATGTGAGGAGAAGTTGAGGACACTTGGTCTGTTCAGACTGGAGGAGACTGAGGGGAGACCTCATGGCAGTCTTCATTGTCACAAGGGGAAGCAACGGGGCAGGCACTAATCTCTTCACTCTCATGACCAGTGACAGGACTTGAGGAAATTACATGAAGCGGAGACAGGGGAGGTTTATGTTGGATATTAGAAAAGGGTTCTTCCCCCAGAGGGTGGTTGGGCACTGAACAGGCTCCACGGGGTAGTGGTCACAGTAGCAGCCTGTCTGAGCTTAAGAAGCATTTGGATGATCCTCTCAGGCATATGGTGTGACTCTTGGGTGTCCTGTGCAGGGTCAGGAGCTGGACTTGATGATCCTGATGTGTCCCATTCAACTCAGCATATTCTATGATTCCATGATTCTATTAATCTATGAAAATGAAAAATAATTTGATTTATCTTTGATGGATTTGAATCCTGAGCCTTTATGTACTAAAGCTATAAAACCAGCAAAAAGTTTAGGCTAAAGATTGGTTCTAATGATAAAGTTCAAATGATGCTGCAGACTTTTTGAATGTGTGGATTTAAGCATTTTTGGACATCAACTCTATGTCCCATTTTGTATAACATTTTCCTTTAATCAAGTGGGCTTTTTGTTACCAAGAATGCCTACTGTTTTGCAAAAAGATCCATGACAACAGTTAATTTATAGAAGATTTTGATTGTGTAATGCAGTCTCATAGTTAATATCCAGTAACACTACTGAGACAATAGAAATTTTCAGCATAAAACATTTATTCTTGTTTAGCACCACTAGAAGTGAAGGCAACAGTAGTGGAAAAGAAAATGTGTAGGACCTTAGTCCCTACATACAGTTGTGCTGTGTGACATAAGGTAGGTGTCTCAGAATTCATGATGTTTTAAGAGAGCAGACACCTTCTGTGGATGTCCTGGAGGGGAATTTTGCATAATGTTAATATTTTTATTTTCCAGTAAAGCAGAATGTGCACTCTGTGTAACAGATTACCTTAGGTCTGACAAAGCTAATTATGTTTTTGCAATTTGACCTTTATTTACTGCAAGCTTTTCCCTTTTATTTTGGCTAAGAATCATCTGACTCAACAGCTCATTATAGATTAAGATCTCATTCTGGAAATTCATGGATAACTTAATAAAACAAGCTGTGATCCTTGTTGGGAGTTTAGTTTATCCTAAGTAGCAGCTGGTGCATGGCTTCATTGAATAAGAGAGAGATCTGTGTTTTGAAACTACCTCACCCACTAGTAAGAAATTTACTTAACCTCCTTTCCTGCAGCTCCTTATTTACCCAGGTAACAGGACAGAGAAGATAAATCACATACCCTACAGGTTTGCCAACATGACCAGAAAACATCCTTCCTTTCCAATCAGAATATGTAGGACAAAGCAGAACCTCTCTTTGCTGCAAGAAATCCCATCCTGAAGCAATCTTTGCATATTTAGCTTTTAAAGGAGTGTAAACAAAGAGGCTACTTGTGATTTAAGAGTTTTATCTCCAGCAGAGAATAACATCGGTTAAAGCAATGTACATACAGCTTCAGGTTTCACTTCTGCATCAAAGGGTTCATAACTTGGACTTTTTTGCTATTGCTGAAACTCTGTAAAATAACTCAAGAAAAAATCCATAAACTAATTGAAAGGGAATTGTTCCCATTGCACAGTTTGTAGAACTTCTGTATTTAGAACGGTTTATTTTTATGACACATCCTGCACATGACCTAGGAGGATATTTGCAGAGTTCAGTCACTGTAGATGTTGGAGATAAAAATGGATCAGTATACACTGTTCCAACACAGGAAAAAAAAGGGAAACTAAAGAGTCTTGAAGCCCAGGCTGAAGTAGACTGAGAGTAGGCTTTGTTTGAAATCACTTATATATACAGTCGCACACTCATATCCTACAATTGTAACATTTCAATTTATAATTCTTTCCTCCATGTTATATTAGAGCATAGGGGTCACAAGATTCATGTGATAATGACAGTGAAATACCTGGCTTCTGTCTTACAGTTATCAACCATCTCAACAACAAAATGAGGGTAGGCATTAGACATGCTATGGCACAACTGACTTCTGCTTTTACCTGGCTGAAGAGCAAACAGCACAGAACTTGCAGAAGGCAAGGCTAGGGTATATTTATTAAACACTGACTTGTTTTGGCAATAGAAAATTGCCAGAGGTGATAGGGGGTTTGCTATTGTAGGTAATAACACAAGTCTATGTTGTAGCTGTGGCTATGCATTCTCTAACACACAGTCTAGCATAAGACAGAAGATACAAAGTTTTATAATCTTATGGGGATTTCAGTTGCACAGCATCCTTGAAAACTACTATTTATTTTCTTCTCCTGCAAGACAATGCTATATTCCCTGCACACAGACAACCCAGCACTTTGGTCCTAGGTGCATGATGTTTTTTCTGTGGTCTGACTCCTGTGCTTTCTTCTGCTTCCAGTGACTGCTGAAATGTGTCCATCCTTGGCTGAGTTGTAATGGACACTGTTTGGGGATGGGGAGACAAAGCTGAACCTTATAAGCTTTCTGTATTTAGAATGGTTTGTTTTTAATGACACCTACATCCTGCATATAAGAAAGAGGATATCTGCATAGATCAGAGATAAAAATGGATCATTTTTATCCATGCAGATACTGGAAATTAAGCTGCCTCTTTCCTATCCTTCCCATAAACTGGTTTATAGTTGAAGAACATTAGATACAGTTTCTGTAGGAACACTATATGGATTCCTAGTCATCATTACCCTCCTGAGTTTTTTTAATAGAGATTAAAAGCCTGTTGACCAGCTATCAAACCATAAACTGAAATTTGTTCTTTCCTTTTTACTTTCTGAAATATCCCTCCTTTCTACTTCCCTAAATATTCCTACATATCAGAAATAGGAAGGTGTTCCAAAGTGTATATGAAAATCTTTACAAATTTCGATATATTTATCAAAATATAATTATGACTGAAAAATGCGGTAGCATTTTCAGATACTTTATCTTGTACTAAAATATTTGCTTTCAGTGTTCTAGGGAAGGTACCCACAAATGGGTAAGATAATGATTTGAATAGAAAAAATTAAAGTCTTCTTCCATTTACAAAATACCCACCTTTTAACTAACGCATATATAATTTTTCCTTTCAAATTAGAATGCTCTGGGAAAAAAAGCCCAACCAAACAAAAAAAGCTCCACAAGAACAACCAAAAAATCCCATCTAATGAAAAATAAGATTTGTTGTACCCTTTTATTTTATGGACAAATTGATAAGTGGTTTTGAAAACCCTTCCTACACTAGATGCATGTAGGCATCTTTGGTTTATTGTGCATGCCTTGGTCAGGTAAGGTAGTCAGAACTGTATCTCTGAATACAGAGGAAAACTGATTTTCCAGAGATATAAACAACAGGGGAGCATGTGCATGTCTTCAAAGGTCTGCTCATGAGTTAACCAGTGCCCCAGAAATGGCAATAGTATCATCTAAAACACCCATAGCACAAGCTTAAGTCCTATAGAGCCACTCAAAAGTGTTCTGTACTGGCACACAGCCTTCCTAACACTGACAATTACCCTTGAACAGCACCTTATGCTCTCAGCCAAGAGCAAGACTGAAGCCAACAGCAGGTGTTAAATGAGTGATTTAGTTAAATTCTCCAGCTGGGAGTATCTGTGCTGAAATTACTAAATGGCTTTGATCATATTTTCTACACCATGTCAAATTTAACAGACTTGAGAGTGTACTGGAAGTTAAATATGGGAAAGGTCTTGAATCTTTCAGCCAACAAGCATTTAGACCTAGTAGTCTCTTGCTCAGGAACCCAGGCAAATGTTGAAAGCTATTTACATATTCACATATTTACATATTCATTCAGAATCTTATGTAGTAAAAGAAAACATGATTTATTCTGTCAGCTGAAGCTGCCAGAAGGAGAACATCCACAGAAGTACAGAAACTCCTTCCATTGCCTCCATTAGCCATCTGGCATCTTGTGCATGTTCAGTCTGAGACAAAAGAAGAATCACAAAATCAGAGAATATGCTGAGGTGGAAGGGATCCCCAAGGATCATCAAGTCCAACTCCTGGTCCCACACAGGATGCACTTTGAGGTCTGACAGGCTTGGTGCTGTGACCACTGCTCAACTACCCTCTGGGAGAAGAACTTTTTGCTAATATCCAACCTAAACCTTGCCTGACACAACTTCAGGCCATTCCCTTGGGTCCTGTCACTGGTCACCATAGAGCAGAGATCAGTGCCTGCCTCTCCTATTCCCCTCATGAGGAAGTTGTAACTCCAATGGGGTCTCCCCTCAGTCTCCTTCAGCAGAACAGACCAAGTGCCCTCAGCTGCTCCTCACAGGGCTTCTCTTCAAGGCCCTTCACCATCTTCATTGACCTCCTTTGGACACTCCTACAGCTTGAGAGTTTGAAAGACCACTACCCAAATGCTTAACAAATCCAAGAGGCTGAGGAGTGGGGCCACATCTGTTCTGCTCATCATCTTGGAATCTGCTCTCTGCACCACTCTGCTGAAACAGTGGGGAGGTGTTATAGAAATCACCTGTGCCTGAGCAAAGGAAGGCAAGAGATGAAGGGAGCGAGGAGGAGAGCAGTGGGAACTGCAGTGGAGGACTGACAGCCCAAAGAAGCCAACAAGGTTTTGTGCAACTGGTGTGATCCCAGCTTGAACTAAACCTTATGAGGAAGAAAATTAGCCCCCTGAGCACTCACCACTTATTGCTATTGACATTTCAGCTGCAAAGGACTTCCAGTGCTGAATATGAGAATGAGATTTCCTCATGCCTCATTCATGAAGCTTCTTCACCTGTCATTTTCCTTGTATAAACTTGAAATCTCTGAATTAGATTGCTCCTTTTATTTTGCCTATTATCATCATTATAATTTGCCCCCCTAATTAATTTTCTTGTGCTGAAAAGAATGGTGATATTCTTGAATAAATCAGCAGAAAATACCTCCCTGCTTCACAGCTGCATTTAGATCACATTTCTGAGTTTATGAGAGTGGGTGACTTGGAGAAGTATAGAGACAAGCTTAATTGTTTTCAAATTTTAAAATAAATGGGAACGTGAATCATCCCTCCCTAAGTTGCCTTTTTGCTGTTTCTTTTTTTTTTCTAACAAATCTGCCAAGTATTACAGTGCTGTAATTTGTTACAAAACAATAAAATGTAACTAAATGGCCATAAGCTTTGTTAGTAAAACAAAGAGTTGCTCCAGAATTAAAGCTGTGGTGTCTGATCTGACTCTTCAATATGCACATGCACATCCTTTTGTGCACTGCCAAAACAAGCATGCATGCAGAACATCATGTGTTGTCAAAGAGGCCACATAATGATGGGAGCCTACCTCCTCCATCAAGAGAATCAACATTTCAGAGGTTTCTTCTTTAAGCTTATGTTGCACAGACTTACCTTGTTCAAAAGACCGTGCAACTAGTTATGTGGATGCATGGTTGAATAAGTGTCTTCCCTGCCCTGCTGATGAACTCAGTATTTCTCTTACAGGTCAGCAGCTAGTGGGTGGGACCTGGAATGGAAAGATGGACTCATTGTTATGCTCTTCTATACCTTCAAGTTACCCTGGGAGGAAGTAGGCTCATGATGCATGTTTTGGGGGGAATAAAACAGAATATGCAAGGGAAAAGTGTTCCCAGCAGGCAGCAGCTAGGAATATAAACCACTGTTTCAATTGATCCTGTTGATGCAGAAGGATAATACACAGACAAGACACAAAACCAATCCAAAGAGGAAATAAGTGTGTTTGAGTTGGCCAGAGGTTTGCTGTGCTCTCATCCTCCATTTGTTCTCTCATTTCTGAGGCAGATTTAGGATGGCAGTATGTCTGCCCTTAGATGAAAGGAGCAACTCCCCATGCTCTCAAAACACTGGCTAAACCTCTCTAATCAAGGTTTATGAAAAATACGGAAATTTTATTTAATTCCAATTACAAGCTGTGTTACTGAGGGTTTCTTAAGTTATGAACCACATTTGAGAGATTTAAACATTTGTCACTATCCTCTTTGCTCTCCGTTCATATGCTACAAGAACAATAGAGAGATGTTTGGGTTACTGTACTCCTAACTTACTTAATGCAATTATTAAATATGTGTTCCTGAGAACTTCAGTGAGTTTTCATTTATGGCTCCTGTGCCAAAATCAAGGAAGAATAATTTTATAAAGGCAATCTGATATACTGAGATCAAGATTCACAAATAAGGAGAGGAAAATTGCAGACAGCCCTAACAATTTAGTGGCATAAGCAAGCTGTCTACTCAACAGCACCTCCTTAGAACAGATGTTCCTTGTACACAATTCACAGAGGTCAGATTTTTCTCATTATATGTTTTCAGTGACAAGGAGGGGTCCTGGCTGTAGACCAAGTTGTAAGAACTCCAACTGCTTATCGTCTCTGAATGTGTTTTCTTTCATGTTGTAAAATCCACTATTCTCTAAAACACACCCAGTATTTTCAGGGCCACAACATATGACAATTCAAATGCTTAGAATGCTTATATGACGGGGGTACTCTCTAACAACCAAATATGTAAGACCCCTCTTGCACTCCTTCCAAATCTTCTGGATATTTCCTCATTATTGCTGAATTTCACAGCCTTTGATTCTCCCTCAGCTGATCCTGAGCTCCACTAAAACTGATATCCATGCTTTATCTGCAGCTGAGCCTAAGGTAACTGATTGTCCTGTTCTATGTATTTAGATCTACAGTGTGAACAAAGGATTCCTAAGAATTTTCTACCTATTGCTCCCTTCTCTATTCTCTCTCTCTTGTGCTTCACAACCCCTTCTGTTTTGCCTTTATTTTCTCCTCATTTATCTTCAGGTTCTCACTCAAACCTTCACCCTGGATCATCTTTTTTGTTTTCTTTTTTTTTTTTTTTTTCTGGTTACTATCACACTTATTTGATGTTTATCCTATTCTAACACAATTCTTGACCCTACACCATGGGACGGTAGAATAAACAAATCCACCTGACAGTACACTTATAAAAGGTAAAAGACTTGCCTATAGAGTCCATTTCTTTGCCTCTCTTTTCTTCTTGGTGGTTTTTGAAACATTTCCTCACCTTAATGGGAACAAAATACCCCTGTGAAATTGTTGCGCTGCATGTCAAGGTCAAAGTGACTGAGATCAGGATACAGCTGTAAAATAAGCTCTTGTGTTTCCTAATATAGCATTTATTAATAGATCTAATTATTTTTATTTCCAAATGCGTTCATAAATCAAGCAAATGGCACTTATTAAAGTACTTTCATATAAGGAAGCTATTTACCAAACTACTGTTGTTCATAAGACCTTTTATTTAGCATTTCAAACACAAGTATTTCTAATGCTTTAAGGACCACAAATCAAGTTGTTGGGCCAAACTCTGAGTACTTGGTTCTTCCCTAACAACTCGTGACATCCTAAGCACTAAAGGTTTACACTAAATACAGGATATCAGAGCACAGCCCAATAGATTGTTCTTAAAGTGTTTGCCCTTTGCAAAGTTATCATCACTGACACAATATAAACATACTCTGTATCTGCCTTGACAGAAACTACATGCAAAGTGTCCTTTTATATGTTTAGATTTTGAGAACAAAAGAGTGTCCATGTAAATTCCTGTGTTTGTTTAACATACATACACACCAGTACTTACAGAGTGAGGCAATGCAGAAAACAAGAAATACCTAAATGATACTTAAACCAGCTTTATTTTTAAACTTACATTCTTTTCTCTATGCTCACAGTCTCCAAAAAGCAAAAAACGTGGCCTAGGGGCTTTATCATGTAGCCCAGTGTTGTACACCACAAGCTGCTTTGAATCCCAAGGAGGCATATTCTAAGCTCCTAGGTCCTCTTAGGAAAAGAACTGTCTGTGGCTCCCATACCTCACATGGTACCTACAATTCTAGATTAGAATAAACCCTGTAGAAATCTGTAGAAAGTAAGGAAAATACAGGGAGGGAAGTGACCTTTTATAATGAAAAATCATCCATAAATGCTCATGTGAAAATTGATGCTTCACCTGCCAGTGAAAAAGCACTTCCCTGCTATGCTTGAGACAGCATAGGAGCCAAATTTTGATTCCAAACCACAAAAGCTGGCATTATCCTTTCCAATTCCCCACCGAGAGACAAGGAATATCCCTAATGGCTATAATTACCTTTTCTCACACTACTGAAAATTCAGTTTTTCAGTCACAGTTGGCATCTGTACAAACCAGAGTGGAAGACATTCAGGCATTTAGACACCGAATAGTTGCCACAGGTTTTCCAGTCTATTACTCAGTGAAGGAACAGATGTTGACAGTGTTTGTTGGCTAAACTGTTCATAATCTGGATTTGTTGAGCAAAGACTGACAAGTTTTAAAGATTAGTTACACCTTTTCCCTTCCTAATGGGAGTTACCACCTTTCCCTGATGGACAACCTCAGCCAATATTAGCTTTCATCAGTCCAGTGAAACATCAGTGACACAATGTTATTGTAAGGACTCAGAGCAGCAAGAAATTTAGCAGACAATGCACTTTCTCCCCTGTAAGATATCAATGTGATTTAATGGGAGCAGATAACTCAGCATGAATGTTACTAACTTTACCCACAAAATAGTTTAAAATGTTGGGAGGGTCCCAAACAAATGGAGATAAACCAATACAAATTCATTATCATTCTGTCCAAGTTTTTCTGGTATTTTCAATTGGTTATTTGTTTTCTGAACTACTAGAGCTTTAAACAAAGAATGCTTAGGTTAATATTTCATCCTCTAGACCTGAGTCTCCTGTGGCCTGCAAAATACGTATGTATATTTTATGCATATTTTAAGAGTGGAGTGAAATCACAAAGGTAAAAGTTAGTGAACAACTCCATCCAAAGTCACCTCAAAACTAGGAGTTGTGCATTTTGTTTATATGCTGTGTATTTCTCTTAGAGAACTTACCCATCAAAAGTGACCTTTATTTGCCTTCCAAAATAAACTATGGTCTTCAATTATGTCTCCTTGCTTCACTCACCTTACTGTAACTTCTATTTTCTTACCTTACAACATGCTAAATATCATTAGGTATGGATGTAAATTTCAGGCATCCCACATCTGGTCTAAGTGGCATACTAAGAAATCAGATCACTGTGGAAACTGTACCAAGACATGCCAAAAAACAGGTGCCTTGCGACCAAAGTCACATACAAAGTAAATGTCTTCCCACAGTCAGAGTTCAAACAAAAAAATAAAGGTTCCTGGATAGTAGTCCTATTTCTGTTGGCTTCTCTGCTGTACTGTTTGACCACTAGAAAAAAACATGAGATTTCCCAGAGATAGATCATGGCTCAGTGGCAGATCTGATAGTCAGTCATTATCTGGCAATGTAACCTTGAGGTGGTGGGCTGAAGAGAAGCAGACACTGTCTCAATTTTCAGGAAGGAAAACAGAAAAATTGCTTCTTTTGCTGATTAGACTCAGAGAATAAAAAGAGCTAGCACAGAAGTTAACACTGAACTCTTCTTCTTCTGCCAGGCCCTGACTGCGATCCCACTGCTGTCAATGTACTTCAGGAACAATTGTGTTCTGACAGAGATCAGATGCTAAAAACTCAGTTTAAAAGTTTTGCTTATCAATTCTGTGCTTACTTCCAGTCCGGGGATTTTAATCCTGCTTCATCTTGCCTAGCAAAAGGAAACAATCTGATCCCAGTCGCTTTATCATGACATTTCACAGACAAATATTATTAATATCAACTGTAGAGATAAATAGCTGTCCAGCCTTGTTAGACACCACAGGTCTGTGCACACCCTGCTACTTGAACAGGCTGCCAGAGCTCAACGTTGGTAACAAGAGACGTTTTCATTGAAGGAAAGTTTGTTCTCTGCAGGCAAACATTTCCAGAGGAAGGAGCTATTTATCTTTGTGACTGAAATGTTAACTTCCTTTGTCCTTTTAAGCTCTCTTTCCACTAGCATCTCCTTTGTCTCCCAAAAGCATCTGTCTCCATGTTCCCTGTTTCCTTAGAAATGGGTTTTCATTGGAAGCACATACACAAGTAATTCCTTAAAGAACAAAGTAAAATAAGGTATCTCCCTCATGAGTCACTCTTAAAATGAAAATAATTCAAAACCCAGGTAGCATAAAAATGAAGCAATTTACTCTTGTTATCTTTTATTCATTAAACTTCTAATCTGAAAGCAGTGGTAGCACCAAATTTTTCTGAACTCCTAGTGAACTAATAAAAAATGTCATGAACGATGACTTTGATCCATTATGATGTATATCAATCTAATGTCTTACTCAAAGTAATATGTTTTTAAGTGCAGGAGTAAATGCCAACTCCAGTGAGCAAAAAGAAATAGATATTTTAACATCAGTACCTAGTAAATTATTTAGCAGAGCAGAGATACTATAGCCAGTTGCTATAGCCAATGGAAGCTAAAAGAGAGCCCACTTTAATCTGTAAAATTTGCCTGGCTGTTTAATTGCTTTACATAAAAAAAAATAAAAATAAAAAGTTAAGCAATCTCATGTTTAGTTTTGCTTCCAATGAAACTAAAACAAATCTTTCACTCCCAATAGAAGCAAATCCAAATTTCTTATAATACTGATTTGTAGAATCAATGTTAAATTTACATCCTTACAAATTAAATGGATGACCAGGAATGTTTATGCATTTTCTTTATTACACAAATATGATTAAACACTCAATATTTGGTAAAGCAAAGATTATTTGAATAAATAAGTGACCATTTTTAGTTACACACTAGTCTTTTGTTTGGTTTAAATGTTTTTGTCATACTATCAAAGAATAGAAGTAGTGCTGTGAGTTATATGGCCAATCAACATAACATGGAACAACAGGAGTGAATATAACAAGCATGTTTAGAAAGTGTCTGTCTAGACTATTGATCAAATATGGCAAACAAATACAACAGTTTAGAAATAGCTAACTAACCATCAAGCAAAAGTTGTAGCTGGACATACTCTCCAGGTCAAGCTGAGCTGCACCAGATAGGACTTGGTGAGAAAAAGATGCTCTCTCAAATCAAGGCTGACAGGCAGCCTTGATGGGATTTAACTTGCTTCCCACTGTGGATTTCTACAGATTAGTGTAGTCACTCAGTCAAAATGTTTTCCCTCAATGCTACTTCTTTAAAAGAGGTTGGGAAGAGAAATGTATACAGCTCATTCTACTCAGCATTGAATGCTAAGAGAATTCCTTTTATACACAGTCAGCTTGGCTTTCTGGCAAATAAGTGAAACACAGATATTGTGAAAGCTTCGATCAGTTCTGCTTATTGCATTAAAACGAGGTGCGAGCTCTTCTTATATTCCTGATTGTGCTTTTTTGACTACAGAATATATATAACCATTTCTCAAGGTATATATATATTTCTGGCTTCCCTTTATCTTCAGAAATTAGAAATCAAGTCCTGTTCCCATATTCTATTTAACAGTAAAAGATAATCAGGTCTTCTCACGAAACTCTGCAAAGTAATCAAGAAAGCAATTCTTTCACAGTACTGTGGGATAGTCCCTCTTCTTATAAACAAATTAATTTCACTTCATGGCAATCTAAAGCATTTAATTAAAATAGTTCAAGATTAGAATTCCCTCAGATGATGCTCCAATGATCAACCTAATTTGCTAAAGTGCTTTTCAATCTTTAAGGTATTTCTAAGTATTGTGCAAAGCAAATTGCAGAATCTTGTTTATGCTCATCCATTCGTTAGTAAATACTTTTCTCTGACTTTCTCCTCAATAATACCAATGTTGGGGTTATTTTGAAGCACAGCATTTTAGAGTGAAAATTCCCTTCTCTATTGTGACTAATCCTTTATCCTCACTTTTTATATAGCAGCAAAAATCTGAACTACATATATTTAATGTTGTAGCTCTTTTTCCCTCCATATATATTCTGAAGGGGAAAACTCTGTTACTGAACAGCAGCTGAAGGCTTATTTTTTTCACTTTAGACAGCTCCTTCATTTCTTTAGTCCTAACACAAACCTACTGACATGTTTGTTTTTTGCACCATAGCATGCAGTAGCTACCAGCATCCTTTTAAAGCCAAGATGGAAAGGCATCATTCCTAGCTGTGACTAAACCACAGCCCTTGGCCTCCAAAGGCCTGGTGGGAACATCACTTTTGTGGGGCTCACAAAGCCTCACACCAGCCCTATCTCCCAGCTGGCACAGTCACAAGGCAACAAGACAGCATTGTTTCCCTGTCTAACTTCTCACATGTGTTTTCAAAGCAGACAAAAAGCCCATGAAAGAAGTCAATGTCAGCATGGTTTTGTCCTTGATTTCTCATCCAAGCCGTGTTGTGTTTAGTAAGGTGAACATCAGGGAGACTTTTGGCTTTTCTCTAGGCATCGATGTAAAGCAAGTTGCCCATATGGAGGGTCCTCCATGAAACAAATTGAGAATCGGAATGTTTAGGCAATTTTTATGGTTATTTTTCTTCAGAAACTCCTACTTGAAAAAATCAGCATCAGGTACATCTTTCTTGCACTTGTCCCTCTCCAGAAATGGTACCTGTGGGCTTCTCAGAAGCAAGAAGTTGCTTATTCACCTCTAGGTGTTAAGCATTTGAAATGTCTATTCAAAAGACTGTCTCTGAATAATGCAAATATTAATTTTTCAGTGTAATCTGAACAGTAACCCACACTTGTTTATTCCCCCACCCTCCTTCAATGAGGAACAAAAACAAAAAAGATAACTTCAGAGGGGTTTTTTTGCACCTTCTTAATTTCCTATAACAGAAAGTTCCATCTCTTCTTCCTATCAGAGATTTTCTGAACTGCCATTCCAGATGTGTTTTGGAGTCACAAAAAATACCAAATAAAGAATAAAACTTGTGAAACAAGCAAAAAAATAAATGCATGTTTTTAATGATCTAATCTTCACTGGTGTTACTAGCTATTATCACATACTATGAGCACATACTAGAAAAGTAATGTTCTACTGCACTATTCCTTGTCCACTATCCTGCATTGCCACTCTCCTTAGCTATGTATAAAAAAAAAATTCTGAAGCCTACCAACACTTGAGCTGCCAAGTCACTGATTTGTTGGAAGTGGTGAACTTGTTTTTGACACTCACCTATTTAAATTTGGTGTAAGGTTGGTACTCACCTGATATTATCATGAAAGAAAGATCAAACATACCTAGGACATGAGGAATTACTGGTGCAAAATTGAGCTTGATTGCTGTGTAGGTTATTGCTTGGGAATTCATTCCCAAGGACGTGTCAACAAAATCTAAGCACTTAAACAGAAGATGTAAAAATTATACAAATAGTAAATGTAAGTTCATTGAAACAAGGCAATAAATATTGCTAGAATATTTTTGCAACTGTTGCCTCTCTAGTTGTTAACTTTTGTCAGCACAGCAGAGCTAACACATGTGAAAGAGTGAAGTGATAAGAATAAATTAACAGCTGAATCCTGAACTGAGAAATGTTCACTGCTGTCTGCATTTCAGAGTAAGCTCATTGCACACGTTTGACAAATTTGTTAGAAAAATTATCACCTTCCTTGGACTTTCAGAAAGGTTATGAAAATCAACCTGAAGTAATAACAGGGAAAATAACACTCTTCACAGAAACTGCAAAACAGCAACAATAAAAAAAGGCTATGATTTTTCACAATGAGAACAATCAGCCATTGGATTAATCTTCCTTGGGAAGTGGTGGATTCTCCAAGGTCGTATTCTTTAAAGATTGATCTGCACAAAGTGCTGACCTATGCCTTTTCCAAGAGAAATCGGACCAGATAATCCTTGAGGTTCTTTTCCAACCTGCTATTCTATGATTCTGTGACTCTGTGAAATATAGTACATGAACAAGCTGGAAAATATAAGCAAAAGAGTAGTTAAACAACATGTTTTATAGGTTGTCTTACATTTTTCATCTTGGGTAAGAATATCTATTTCCAAAATGTAGGCTAAGTTTAGACCTCAATCTAATTTTAACATTTTTGGACAAATCACATAATTAACTATTAAACCAAACATGTAACACTAAAGCCTTGCTGAGTACTACATAAACCATATAGCTAGTAAACTAATTTTATCTGGTTTGTACTTCTAACAATAAATCAATTTTTTTGCTATTTGCACAGGTTAGTACTTCTATGGTCAGTGAAATTACCAGATATACTATTTGCAGGAGGAAAACATGACAGAATTTAATGTCAAGTCTTCGTGTTCAGCTGCCAGATGGGAATTCAGAAAAGACAGTCATGACTTCTCCTAAAACACTGTCAATTTGTCAGTCCTTCTCTCTCCAGTCCGTCTCTACATGCATATATTGACATATAACCCCACATTAACTGCTTTGAAATGGCGCTGATCAGTAATTGGCCCTTAAACTGCTCAGAAACTTGTGTGAGGCTCTGACAGCGGTGGTCACCTGGACCCCTTCTTAGTCACAGTGATCTCAAACTTCACAAACTTCACCCTTTTATTTTTTTGCTTTTAAGCCATTGCTTAGGAGGAATTTTTGCTCAACACCCCTTCCTGCCCTTTTTCCCCCAGGAGTAGACTTGAAGAGGAAGAGTATTTTCTTCAGTCTGATGTCATGCCATAGCAAGACCAGTCTATGTTCTCTTCTTGCAGGCTGTATAAACACCTCTGAAAGTGCCAAAGAATGTTTGCCTCTGATCGATCTATCTATCTATCTATCTATCTATCTATCTATCTATCTATCTATCTATCTATCTATCTATCTATCATCTCAGCAACTAAAGGCAAACGTTTTTGCCCTGGCCAATGAATTGTATTATTTCTACATATATACTAAAACTAACTAGTGTGTGTGTTCAGTCACAAACCTAAACTATTAAACATGTCAGCTACAATTTCCCCAGAGAGATTCAATATTGCATGTCAGGTGGAGTTATCATGCTCTCTACAATTTACCCATTGTTCCTAATATAGGCCAGATGCATTGAAGGTTCATGCAGTTTCCAAAAGGATCAGTCTGTTCCTTCACTCTAGCCTTCAAATTAAGACTTCACAGCAGAGAAAGGCCTCAGACGTATTGCAGTCATCACTGTCTGTATTTGCCCCCTTGTCTGCCCAGTTAGTGATCCAAAGGATACCTGCACTTCCCACTGACTGCTGGAGACATTCCACCTGCTGCCCCTACCTTTCCTCACACTCCATCTGTTCTTTAGCTCATCCTACAGCATGCTTTCCCATTCTCCCCCATCGCTTCATAATTCAAACAGTTTAGGACTTTGCATTCATTCAGCCTGTTACCAGCTTGTGCTGGAAGAATCATCTTTGCAATATTTTGTGTAGTTCTCATACTTTTATATTTCATAATACTGTAATATGCTGCAGTCCTATCTCTCAGCTGTTTGATAATGTTGATTCCCAGGGGGAACAGAGAGAAAAAGACATAACAAATAGAGCTTCTTCTGGTATCACACCTGGTTAAGATATTAGCACTGGATTTATAAATTTAAATTTGAATGACGGCAAGACAAGTGACAATACTTTCCAGAAAGGAAGAGCAAATGAATATTACATAGTGCAATTAATGCCTTCCAACCTCTTTGTTTTATTAGGTATTCTCAGTGATCATTTCTGCTCACATTCAACCTCTTCACATAGTAAGAAATAGCATCATTCTGGAAGGTATTTTCAGTTAAATGAGAAGTAACAATTCATTATCCTTATCTCCACTCCTCCTCAACACTGACACAAACAAACATGGGTAATTAATTGGTTATTACTACCCAGGACATGCTGAGTCCAATTTAAAAAAGCACTTTCTTGTTACTGTGCACAACCCTGGTTTCCCTGACGTTCCTACCCAGCATCTGTGGATTACACCAGTGTAGCCTCTCCTGTATATGCTGGAACCATGAGAGCTTAAGAAGATCCAACCACAAGGAAAAAAGTCTCATTTGTACTATCCTACACTTTGCTCCTGAATTCTACTAGAAAAATAAGAATAATTATCACATATTTAAGAGCATTTAGCCAAGACGGAAGGAACTGCAGTTCAGCCAAAGGCTCTATTTCCAGCTAACCTGTCCTCTTCCCTTAGTGAACGTTGCCAAGAGCCCAAGGGAATTCCAGTTTCTCAGACTAGAAATACCAACATGAAAACCCTTCAAAGGACAGGGCACTTTGATATTTTAGGCAAAGCACAGTAAAATAGAATGCTGGGAACTAATACCACCCTTGCTTGTTGTGATCCTGGGTTCTCCCTCTGCAATAAATGTGAAGTGATGTGGAACCAGGACTGTCATTCACCTGGTGGTGATGGTGTCTCTCTACCACAGACAATAGGACCTACTCTGTGGGCAAACAGATGTGCAATAAGTAAAATATTCCTGAGTGCTCCTGAACTCTTGAGTGAAATAAATGATTTCAAGGTGTCCTTTCAGCCAAAATGTATTTGTACTAAATCTCAGATTCCTAACATGATTTCTGGTTACAAAATTGTCTTGCTCAAGTACAGTTTCAGCTTGTTCTTCCAGAAAATAATTTAATCCAACTATTAAATACTTTTGAAGCAGTTCTGCAGGCACGGGTGTTGAGAATTTTTGACAAAGTATGGGTTTGTCTGGGTACTATTAAGCTCAATGAAAGAAGACAGTAAAAGAGTAAAAGCTGTGAAAAAACTAAATGCTTTTCATCTGTCAGTGCTTGCCAGAGAGATATAGATAATCCACCCTGAAATCTTGGGCCCTTATTCCTGGCAACACAAGCGTGCTCTTCACTCTCAAGCATTAAAGATTTGGGGATTGGTGAGGGGAAACAACTTCAGAAAAATCCATTCTTAGTAATGCTTCTAGTATAATTTTCATGTACTCTGCCCTTGACAATTTTTGGTAGACTAGTCATAAGTATAAATATATAAACCAGCCTCATGAGAAGAAACAAAGACTTTTGGCATAAATTTATAAAAGGAAAGGGAAATATATTCAAACCTGACTTTAATTCATAGTCACATCCAAAAATCAGCCATAAAAACACATTTCTCTTTTCATTGATTGAGAACCTTATTGAGTACAGTAAGTATTTAAAGGAGTCTAGAGGTTTTTTATATGGGCCAAATGTTAATTCTTTTGGAGTAAAAGAATAAACTTCCAGCAAGACCAAAATTTGCTTCTAGGACTATGCTTTCACAAAATATCCCAAATCACTGTCTTCATAACACAGTACCTCTCACAGATATGATGAACTGGATTCTATTCTGATTTAGAACTTGTTTGATAGAATGTGATTCTCCTGTTCTGTAGCTTCATTTATTTATTTATTTACTCTACCTCCTGTTTCAATTATTTCATGTAAGCTTGTTTTTGTCTGCATTGACATTCTTTTATTCTGCATTTCTGTGGACACAACTCAGCACAGATAAGAGATAATGCCAGCATTACAAGTCAATTTAAATGCATTCAGCCTGCCAGCAGTCTGATAAGATTTATATTTGGTACCCAGCTTTGTCTGTCTGCTCAGGAAGGTCATTGAAAGCCTTAGGAGAATGATAAGAACTGTTTATTCATTTTACAATATATTCCAGGTCAGCATCTGTTCCTGTTGTCTGTATTGGTTGTATTGCTTAAAACAGCTATCCAAACGCTGTATTGTAAAAATATAGTTAGAATTTATAGTTGAATTGTGTCATGGCAAGAACACTGAATTTTTGTGTTTCTGAGGGAGTATTATATAAATATTCTCAAATCATAAAGTTCACTCAAATGTAATCTAGAACAGCACAAGCTTTAAATCTAATGGGACATTCTTAGTTTCACCTTCATTCTTATTGACACTTGACTTAGAGGCAACCTGGTGTTCTCAGACATGAGACGGTTCTGAATTTAGCCTTTCTGGAACAAATCTGTTCTATTATTACATAACCCCTGCGTGTATTTTAAACAGCATTCATATATTTTGTAAATGTATATTTGAATGATGTGAGCAGGTGACTGCTCTGTTTGATAACTGTGACCGTAACAAGCGCATGAATCTGCCTTAACACCTTCTCCCTACCTTGTGAAAGCCAACACTCACCATGTAAGTAAATAGGTCTGGTCTTGAGCTGTGATCTTGATCTGTGTCTCTTTGGTAATCCCGTCCCAAAGGCAAGGAGTCACCAGGTGCAAAGATAAAGTAAGTCCCATATCTGTTGTGGTCTCTCTGACACAGGACCAAGGGCAGAGGAAGTGTCTGTCTTATCTTTCCAAGTCCAAACTGAGGAGTTTGGTATTCAAACCTTAGCCTACCTCACAAGAAGAAAAAGTCCTTCCCAAAGGAGAAAGGGGAAGAATATGTAATGCACACTGCCGCCCTCAGGAAATACACCATCTTTACAAAACATATAACAGATATTGTCATTTTCAGAAAGGAAACAGAAGATAAAGAGGTAGCTCTTCTGAAGGACAGCTTGAAACTGAAAGAAACCACATTTGATAGTCAATAGTGTCTCCATCAAATGTCCTCTTTCAAATATCAGCACCCTCTAACTCTGATCTCAATAACGTGACAAATCCATATCTGCCTCCAAAACCATCACATAAAATGTTTTGCTAATTAAGTGAGAGTACATGAGAAAAAGTGATCAAGAGAAATATAGATGAACGTGTACATCCTTGCAAGGTAACATCACAAGAATACCTAAAAAAGACAACTATCTTGGGTGATTTTTGAAATATCTATAACCTGTTATATTCTTTCTAAACAGGGAGTGACCTCACTCTGCTTCACAAGTTTTTTATATGCTACTGTCCCAAATTCCATTCAGATACTGTAAATGTTTCTAAGCCCTCATTTTCAAAAAGGAAAACCCAAGAATAAATTGCTTATAACACATCTTAAGGACCATACCGTTATTTTTTATGATGTGTTATCAGTTTACTTTGTTTGGTGCTCTCCAATGTGCAGGACAGAGAAAAGACTATTTCAGACTAGAAGTTTGTTTGAAGAGCTAAAAGTCTGGGCTGTCCTAAAATGCCTTTTTTCCAGTAAAGAAATAGAAATTATTTCCATCACAATATCCCTGAATGTGTTTTTTGTTTGTTACAGTGATGGGAAAAATTGAGAAAAACTCAGCCTATGACTGAAAGGGGAAATTTTATGCCTCTTTAATTAGTTAACAATCAGACTTTTTATTTATTTATTTTAGTTACATGAATATATCAAAAACTCAAGTATAATTCCTTAGATTCAATGCTAAATACGAATGTGTAATTCTTCTTCTAATGAAGATATTTTTAAAAGAATATATTCACTAGTGAATAGATTGCTGCCCACTTAGGAGTTTAGTAGGCAAACTGAGATTCGCTAAAATATCTCAAGCCACTATTAGATAATTTATATTCCTCAGTGAGCTCAGGAAATGCTAACAAGATTCAACTAAATTATTAAAATCAATATGTTTGCATTATATAATTTATTCAACAGTCAGGAATTTCCATATCATGTCAAAGGATGATGAACCTAATAATGACCCTTTATCCTACAGATGCTTGTATATTAATTTTCTCATCCTACAAGCAGTTTCTTCAGACTAAAATTATGCAAATCATTAAGGTCTTCCAGATGAGACAACTACTAGCATGTGTAAGTACCCCTTCTTAAATTCTGTAACCACCTTGGAGATAAAGAAAATAAGTGAAATGACATTTTCAAACACTTTCTTTTATGATATCCAAGAAGAAACTGTTATACTTCAAACTGGGCAGAGATTTGCAGACCTCACAGGAGATTTTGTAAATTGAGAGTGGGAATCTATAAATACCTACATTTGCTTATGTGTTTGCATGTTTATGAAATATGTATATTTATAGTATGGAGATAGAACTTTTTTCCTTCAAGGTCCAACACTGTTATTGCTGTGAAATTAGGTCTTCTTTATGAGGGGAAGCTATTGCTGTTCTCCAAAAGCATTTTACTCTACATCATTTCATCCATGCAATGAATAGCAGTTTGTTAGCATACAACAGAATATATTCTCTCTGGAACAGCTTAGTTACACATACAGCCTCCTATTCCACTTCAATGACCCACAAAGGAACCAATAACACTAAACACTAAAAGCTACAAGCAAAATTTCTTAAACTGAAATTTGGTTCCCAAACTATAAAATGAAAGGAGGATATGACATGGACACCTGTAGAACAGTCAGACTTCATTCATACTGCTGTGTGTAAATACACAAACATACATTATTGCAATTATATAAATATGCAGTATTATATTCAATGGCAACTATCTTACAAGATATTGCAAATTCAAGGGAAAAGCTTCCAGATTTAGAGTTTCCTACAGGACAGACTGTTTCTTACTCTGAGACAATGGCTGGACTATGGAGTGAATGAACCTGCTTCTCCTAATTGGTGATGTGTTTGTTAGCTAGGGCTGCTAAAGCCTGGGAGATGGGTGATAGGACTCAGAATAGTCTCACATTTAAAGCATTTCAGCAATTTTGTCCCAAATTTCCGGCAAGCACCAAGTTAATCACTTTCACTGTGCCCTTCCAAACTGGATCACTGGGTGAAAACTCTTTATCCTCTAAATTCCCTGTTTGACATTTCTGGTCTTAATGAGCTCTGAGCCCTCACAGCTGACAGTTTTGTACAAACACTCTAAAAATATGAGTACTGTATGGCATTCAGACTGTCCAGGTCTGACTTGATATTTCAGCTTTCTTTCTGCAATCTGTGTGTAAGGTGGGGTTGATGACCCTTGGCACTGGACAAAGCATTTGGTTTTCTCTGAAGTCTCACAGCAAAAACAGCAAAGAAATTATTAGGCTGTGCAGTTCTTGGTTTAATTTCCATGTATTAACACTGTGACGATTTCAAATAGCTCCACCCTCTCCCAGATTATTCCATCTGCCTCTAATTACTCCTTACTTTCCAGTTAGAGTCTGTTTCTTGCTCTTATCAGCAGGGGCCCCTGCCCTGTCTTTGGATCTTATTACCTTCTCCATCCCCAGCTCTAACACCTTTGTTGTTCCTTTTCTGTGTTTTGTATTTTCTTTTTCTTTTTTTTTTTTCTTTTCAATTTTAAACTCTCCCATGTCTTCCTGAGGTCCTCTAACCTTTGATAGCCCTCTGTCCATGACTAATCCTGACAGCATGCAAAAACAATACCATCTTGTCAGGAGGTCCCCAATAACTGGAAAAAGCATTTGCAGGGAAAGTACTACCCAGATCCCAAAGCCCAGACCAGCTGCAGATTCTGTTGAAGAGCAGATATGCCATATGATTGCTGCAGAAGCACCAGGGCAGGATGGAATGCTTGCACTGCACACAAACAGAAGTCTGCACTTGTATTTCTGAAATAGGTATACTTTAGCCAAACTGGTCAGAGTTTTAACATCTACACCAGGATGATATGATTTTTCTGCCTACTTTCAACTTCCTACTCCAAAACACTTGGGTACTAGCAATTCACTGAATTGTTCTCCCTTTCCACACGGCAAAGCAATGCTTGTCCAATCTCAATTTAAGAAACTATTGAGAAACAATTGATCTAAATTCTTCTTGTCCCACTGTTGAACAGAGGTCATTCAAGGCAGAGAGCTGCCATGAAACACTTCAGCTGAAACGCATCCAGCACACACACATCAAAAAGACCCACTTACAGACGAAACATAGTTATGACCTGAAATGTCTGTCACAATGCACAGCCAAAGATGCCATGCACTGTGGGTATGAAGCCAGGGTGAGTCCAGCTGGTCCAGCGTGAGCATAAACGCATGGCTGCAGGCAACCCTCAGTTCAAATGGTGGTATAGATGTTTCATGTGGAGCAGAGCTTAAGCTGAGCAGCCACAGGCTGCTGGCTCTGGCACTTTGAACAAGGAGCATAGGACTACATGCCTTTGAGATGCACAGAAGAGAGAGAGGCTTTTCATCCCTTCTGGCCCATGCCAGCAGCAGGTCTTCACACAGTAAGTCTGAATCTAGCAGCTTGTAGCACATCATCTTCTGGGTGTTGTGTGAACACAGCAACTCAGAATTTCTGCACCATGTTGTGCTCTCTACAAGGGCTTGTCAGCTCAAATCTGATACTTCAGTAGTGCTAGTAGGGCCAATGTGCCAGAGAGCACAGTCACTGAACAGGTTCTCTGGATAGAGCTCTTGACAGCTACACCTTAGCTAAGTCCCGTTGGACCTACATTAAATCCCTCCAGTGTCTGAAAGTACCTCTGCTTCATATCATCACCCTCTCCTATCCTTTCAGTAGCACTAGAATTACCCAAGCTTTTCCACTGTCCAGAAATACCTAGTTTTTTCCCACCTTTATATCCCATCCCAGCACTGAATAATCAACCTTAAATTCTAAATCAATGCAAATAATTAAAATTTCATGCAATACCATATAAGAAATCCACTTTATTTTTAAGAGCTTGTTCTGATCATGCACAGTAATGAGGGGTTTTTTTTCCATTCATAGTATCACTTTTCTTCCAATTCTTTTATGAAATAAAATGATAGTTGCATTTTTCCTCAGCTCATAACTCTCTTATTCCTTTTTCCTCTATTAGGTGGATCCTAAAAATACTTAAAGTTCATCGTAACTTATTACACCATTCTTCATAACACAAATATCATGGCACTATTTCTCGAATGAGCAAAGTTAATTTCTTCCTGATATAAGCAAAAGCAATTCCCTGCAGATTTAGTGAGGCTACAGAATCCATTAGTGCCAAGTCTGAATAAATTCAGCTTTTGATAAAGAAGAAAAAGGAAGACTGCAAAAAGAAAAGAATGGGAGGTATATACTGCAAGCAAAGACAGTAACAATTAGTAAGCCATATGGACTGTCATCAATAGAGTTAGTATTTGGTTCAATCCTGTTACCATCTATGATAAACAGTCCAACTCTGGAATAAGTAAATCAGTTCAGCTTTTAAATGGAGTGTAGTGGCAAAGCTGTTCAACAGGATCTGAGAGACCTGAAATGTCTGGCAGTCAAAGCTTTCTTTTAAAATTCAGGGCAAATGAAATATTCCTTGAAGAGAGGGAAAGAAACATTCCCTGAAGTATGCAAAGATCCAGATTATGAAAAGTTTTATTCTATCTATCCCATGTTTGTGGTACAAACCTTGAGAAACAGGAACCTTAGGAAGAGAAACTGTGAGAAAAGGAAGGAGGAGAAAATCAAGCCCTTTTGAGAACTAGTGAACTAGAACTTTTGAATGCTTGGTGAAAGAAATAAATATAAATAAACCTACTAGGGAAAGGGAGAGAAATAAGGAAGCATAAGCTTCAATGTTTTGGTTGCAGTAGGCAGTAATTTGTAAATTACTTCATTAAGTACTAGAAAAGTTACAAGTCATTGTAGATTGGGGATTTAAAGCAGGAAAAATGAAGGTACTATAGAATAGTAAAGGTCAGCTGTTCCTTCCAGAATGCTTCCAAGAATTTAGCTAAAAAGGAATTAGTTCTTTAAGATTAGTTCTTTCTCTTTTGACAAGAGATGAGGATATTGAAGATGAAGAACTGAGGCTGGCAATAGCTGCTAATTGCTTTGTGCAAGAAGTTGGGAGAGCTTCTGAACTTACAGAAATGATAGAAAATAGTCCCATTATCCTCAAGGCAGCCATACTTACATGTTGACAGGCCCTGAAATCACTGGAATAATGAACTGTTTCTTCAGCAACTCAGGAAAGCAAAAAATTTTAAAAACAAGGGGTTTTTTGTTATTGTAATGAGTTATGGCTCTGGACAAATCTTCACATTCAAGCTGCACACTGCTCAGCCTACTCACCTTCTTTGAAAGAATTCTTGGTCATTTCCCTCTTTTCCTTTTAGTATATAAATCAGCTGGGCTTAATTAAGAAAAAAAATAAAAGGCATTTGTCTTAAGCTTCTATTTCCATTACCCCCACCTTTCTGATTCCTGAATCCTAAAAGCAGATAGGTAGGTAAGTAGGTAATTTTACTGTCTAGTTCTTCACAGATGGGCCTACATACACCATGCAGAAACCCAAATGTGTCATATGCAGCACAAGCAATAGAGGAAAACTGGAAGAATGGTACCAAAGCTCTCTTTCACTCCACAGATAATTCTGAACAGTATCTGGGGTTTGAAGTCATATCTGTACCCCCCTTAAAGACTGACACTCAGTAAATAAAAAGACAGAACAAAGTCAGCCTAGAAATCCAAAGGCTTTTCTTGCTTTGCAAGCAAAACTTTTAAAATAATGAATTTGGTATGATTTTCATCAAAATGTACCCAAGTTAATGCAAAACATTTGTGAACCTTAAAAACCCTTTTAATAAATATAGTTATGTTTATTAACAAACCAAAAAAGCAAGTTTCACATGATTTGTTAGCAAAAGTTTGACCTGGTCTCAAATACTACATCACTATGCACAAAGCAGCAGTGATAGGAAGAGGCATAAAACATCAGAGCTTCAAAGTAGTGTGGGGCTCTCCCGTACTTCTCAGAGTTTTCCCATTTTTACAAACTCAGACTTTATAACAACTCTTTAAGGTCTGCTCTTTCCTTTGTCTTCAATCACATCTTTTTATCTTCTTAGTTTCACCACAATATAGGGCATTTACTCCTGGAAATCTCACAAGTCTTATATCTCATATTTCTAGACCAGACTAAAAAAGTCAGGATTTTAGTTCACTTAGAGAAGCAGCCTTATCCAAACTGAATAGACAGCTGACAGTTCTGGCAAGTTAGTCTTCATGAATTTGTTTTCCCAGATGTTTTCTTGCTGTTGAATCTCCGAATATTTCCCAATCCCATTTTAGGTACTACTCCAAGCCAGAGAAGCTTGAAAGTTACCACTAAATCAAATTGTTGAAAATACACACACTGTTACCACAATTTCCCTTTGCATTTTCAAGGTATATATAGGTGATTCATACAGAAATTCTGGCAGGAGTAATTCTAAAAATTGTTTTCTTACTGTGATTTCTGTATCAGACCTTAAGAGTTTCTCATGGTCTTTAGGATAAAAAGGTAGGCATAAAGAGAACCAGAGCCATATGAACGACAGATGTTCATTCTCAAAAAATAGACTTTCTGTCAATATTAGTTTAATTTCTTAGAGTTAATTGTGAGGTTTTGTTCATTTTTGTTGTTGATAATAGTTTGGGTTTTGACTTTTGAGTGAATGGTTTCAACTGAAAAATATAGTGCCTTCCCAGTGTTCAAATGGTTCTTTCGAGAAAAACCTTGATTCCATCTGAAGGATTGTTATTTGCTAGTGATTTGATGTTGCATTTATGTCTCTATAAGCTGTAAAAAAAATTATTGCAGTGCATTACAGTACTGGGCTGCTTTATGCATAAGTATTTCTGTCATCCCAGTGTTGTAATAAAATTGTCTTTCAAGTCTTTTGACTAATCATCAGCCTCACTGAAAACATTTGCATTTTCATTTGCATGTCATTTTCAGACAATTTGACAGACAGGTAGCAGCTCCAAGAGCAAACTTCATGAAGAACTGATAGCTGGATGTAGGTCAAAGACAAAAAATAGAGCCTGAAGTATGACATAAAAGTGCCTGTTCCCTCCGAACAGGCAAGAAGCACGTTGGTGCTGTTCCATTAATATTTAGGATACATAGGGAATAGTAGATGAAAGTTTGAGGATAAAGTTGGAAATTAAAGTACTGTGAGACTGCAGGAAAAACATTGCCCAGTTAGAATATAAATATCATCATACATATATTGCTGTCCCACAGACATTGCTTCTGTCTTCATTTATTTTCAGTTAGCACTCCTCCGTCACCTGGGGGTGATTGCAGGCAGGGAGAGTCCCCAGACTGATGGCACCAAGAGGGCAAGGATAGATGCATTTATACAGGAAACAAGAACTGAAAGAAAATAGAAATTTGCTCAGATTATTCTAAGCTTTAGTGTATGTGAGCTCAAATTACCCAGATAATCATGTTAGGAAGTAGCGTTTATATCATAATTACAAGCTGAAAGTTTCACATTCTTTATCTATTACATGTATTTGTGTCTGGACCTATTATACATCTGAGATCTTACATCCTCTCAGAGTCTTCAGCACCATCACAACAGCAGAGCATCCCATACCACGCACAGAGAACTTCAGCTAACTGAAATCAAGTAATTTCCTTGAGATCTTGCACAAAATCTTGCTACCCAAGTCCCAAACTTATCACTTAAATCAGGAAATTATGCACTTCATTAAGTTACCTCAGTTAAGTCCCTGAAGTTAAGTGGAATGATTGTGAGCCACTGTGAAAATACCTTATTTTAACATACACATAAAATATCAGTGCATGTTAAAATAGGAACAGCCAATACTACCGTGACCCCATTTGTGGTAGGTAGACCATACCTTTAGTTCACATCACTCCATATTCCTTGATCACTTGGTCTCACTGCAGAGCCTATTGAATGGCATGGGCAAGAGAAATTCTAGAGAGAGAACTGCAATGTTTTCTCACTGTCCTAGTCAGTGAGGAGGTCAGGACTTCAAATATTTGCTAATTAGATGTCACATATTGTCTAGAGTTTGCTTGAGTTTCATTATTATACAATGTTAGCAAAGGTTTAAAATCCTAAAAATTGGCAAAACTTGAGGTAAAAAGGTAGAAATATCCTGAGTAGGAAGGCAATTACTATTTTATAGGCATTAAAACTGAATAAATATTAACAAGCCACTGCCAAAAAGATATGCAGACATAGTGATTGCACTCAAAATCCAACCTGTTACACTTAAAACAGAGGAAACGAGGGAGGGCATCATGGAAATTTTCTATTGTGGGCTAAGCTATCTATCTAAAACCTATTACCTAGGTTTTGTAGAGGTCAGAGAGTTAAAATTGTGCCCTTGGATCAACTGCAAACTGTAAAGAAGCATTTGCTGTGTTTCCCTGTTGCTCCTATTTTTTTTTTAGCCATCATCTCTGCAGTACAGCATCATTTCTTTCCCTGCATGTCTAGCATCTGTCAGAAAATCACACCTTCAAATCAGTCATTCTCTAAAGACATATTAATTTTCTACCTCCCTTTCTGCACTCCCTTCCCCAATCTCTATAATTCAAGTATTTCTTCAGTTAATTCTTCTGAATTCAAGTGTCAGGGTAGATTCTCATGCCTTGAGAATAGCAAGCAACGCTATGAAGTAGTTTCTGCAAGAAGAAACCAAAAAACCTGGAAGCATAACAAACTCCTGAAATCATATAGACAGGGAAGAGGCAGTCTCTAGATATGATTTGCTTTTGCTCATCAAATGTGGATTTATCATTCTACTTATGAATTTTAGTGGGTGGATTTGTTGAGAAAGTGTACATTCTTGTTACCTAGATTTGTGGATAATACTTTTTTCTTCACAAAAAAATCTCCCTATCTTTGCTTTATAAAAGCAAGTTGTATGCTTCCTGTGAAATAAACATCTCAATAGGTATATTTTGCAGATTTTCAACCTGAATGTTCTTCCTAAGTGCTTATATATGTGTATAGATATATATGTATTTGATTTTTTTTAAAAAAAGTCTAAATATGCAGATTTTCCTTAGTTTTATCATAATAAATTCCTTTTCTACTAAATGCTTGAGCCATCATCACTCAGCTCACAGTTTGTCTGATTATCACTCATGCACAAAGCCACTGGTAAAGTCAAAACAAAACACAACCTCGATCTTTAGCTGTTGATAAATAAATGAAAGAACACATTATACTACAGAGCAGCAACTGCATATTCAAAGAGCAAATAAAATATGAGGATTTTTTTAAGCAGCTATTGCTCTTCAGTGAATACTGACTGTTGTGTTAACAGGAGTGAATGACATAGTCCAGCAAAACCAAAAGCTGAGGTGGTGATTACAGCTCACAAAGCACTATTGTAATTCAAACAACCCCTCTCATCAGATCTCCTTGAAAGCCTATGTGGTCCTTCCACTATAATTCTAAATCCATTTATAGTTTCTTGCATATGCCAAATGTTTTTGTTGGGGGACAGGGAGGTCCTGCTATTTGAAGCAGACAGGTCAGCATTTCTTTTACAGGAGCTCCTGCATAAGTTACACTTTCTCTATCAGTGTGGTTGCTCTTCCCTAGTCTCTTCATCATTCTGGCTGAGCTGTTACAGTGTCTGCATGGTCAGTTATACATGTTTGCACTGGTTTAAAGATAAACCAGCAGGAGAAATGAAACCAACTCCAAAAGAGATTGCAAGTCAGAATTACAATTTAATAAAAAACAAAAATCACAACAAGTGTAATGATGTAGAGGAAAAATCTCTTTGACCCACAAAAACCAGATGTACAACCCAGCACCCTGGGGCACAAATAGAATGGAGCTCACCAGCCCCTGTGCTGAGCACCATGTAGCCCACCCCTTAGTACAAAGTAAAAGGAAAGAGAAAACCTGTTGCTGAGGATGATGTCTGCAGTCTGGTCAAGAGTGGCAGTTGCAGCCCAGTTCAGGTCCTGGTCCTCTTCTGGATCCCAGAAGTGGTCCCAGAAGTCACAACACCCCAAGGTTATATATGCTTGGACTCAGATGGAAGCGCTCAGTACCTCCTCCAGGGTGAGGAGTTTCACAATGGGTGATTTACTCTATGAGTCATGGGATACTCCTTGATGGCCCATTAGCAGAAATGACCCCTCAGGCTGGGTGTGAAGGTGCTAATGACTCCCCGGAGGGGAGTGATCACACCTGAGACATTGGTAGGAAGACAGGAAAATTTCCTTACCTCACATAGTTCCTAAACATCCACAGCTTGTAGCCTGAGGGGCCAGGTGTGCTGCTGCAAATGATCCATTGTTAGTAGTCCATGAGAAAATGACATAGAGGGTGTAGAATACAAAGCCCTGGCCATGCCCACACAGTGACAAACTGGTCCTGGCCACTATAACCAGGACAATGTTGCTGATGTAACTGAAAAATAAATTTTCTTTCTTTCCTTTTTTTTCCTTTTTGTCTGGTTTTGTTCCTGTTCCACTTTACTTATGTTTTCTATATGGCCATACAAGTACTGGTCGAGCTTACTGAAGGGGTCAGGTGAAGTGTGAGCAGAGACCCCAGAAAGGGGCAGCAGAACAAACTTAAACAGGATGATCACCAAACATCTAACACAGTTTAATGACACAGATTATCTGATTATCTGAATACTTCTTTTCAAGGAACAATAGTTGTGAGAAGTGTGTCAAAGACGGTAAAATACAGCCAACTACAGTTTGCATTGCCTCCTATGAGTAACTCAGATTTCCCAAAGATAATTTCTAGACAAATGGGAAATTTAAATCTCAGAAAATGTGCCATTACTTCTTAAAAAGTGATTCTGTTAAACTCAGTTCCTAAAAAAAAATTAAATTTCTTGTCAATTGTGTTTATTGGTACCAGATGAGTTCCAGTGCACTGGAGTAACATCTGATGTGTTCAGATATAGCTGTTTGGCATCAAGCAGTCCTGTTATTATGACTTGTAAAGAAACAATCAGACCTTGCTTGGCCTGACAGAACACAACTGGTAGGATCTGGAACACTATTAAACAAAACGGTGACATTGGAAAAGCTCTGCAAATGGAGTCTGGGAGACCAGGTGCACAACTTATACAACAGAGAACATAATGTCTTCAGCATTTAAGCTATATAAAAATATTTAAATACATCCAGCCTGTGGCATAAATTGTAGATCACAGAGTGTTGTTGCAAAATTATGTAAATGGTGCTTTTTGCAAGCACTTTCATACCTGCAGAGGAGGAAAAAGGGAGTGGACAGTAGCACACAGTGGATGAAGAAGGAATGGTATTTATAGACATTCATCGTTTGTGTGAATTCTCTGCCCAGGAATGCCTGGACTTGGTGGACAGGAAGCAGACTGAGGGAGAAGAGGGGCCATTTGCAAGCAGTTTAAGTCAGTGCCTATAAAAAAGAATGTCAGCAGCTATTTTTCTGATTGACCTCACATAAATCAACAACAACTAAAAGATTTTCATGCTTGGGACAGAAGTCCTGGCTCCTCTCTGTATCCTCAGACATTACTTTTGAACATTTTTGAACAAGCCTTAAAGGCAATAATTCACACAAAGGCTGAAGTTTTATGGGGCGATTACACATGACTGATTACTGTAAATTGTCTTAAATCCTAAATGTAGTGCTCAGGATGAGCCTATGCCATGATGAAGGCACCAAGCTCCTTCGTAACGTAGACACAACATCAAAAGAATGGCCAAACAAATGTGGAGACTTCACCAGATCCTGGCAAAAGTCATATATTGCAATTTGAAACGTTCCCACACAGTCTGCATTTAGTTGTTTATGTAACAGAACCTCTGGAAACAACAATTATGTGCTAGGAGAAAATTGCTTATGATTAGCCTGGAGAAGATTATTTCAACTTCGTGTTCAATAAGGCATTGCTTAACTAAATAATAATATGAAAAGGGAATATATTTGTCAAGCTTTCTAAGAAATCAGAAATTCAGTATTTGTTTGTTTATACATATAGACATAAAACATATGAAATTTTCTTCTTCCACATATGCTGTTGTCTATAATCAATATTTTCAGAAAATACAAAAACAAAGATATTTTCCTAAATTATCTACAACACTTAAAATTGCATATAAATGAAAACTAGTTAGAAATTATTAGATTAAATCTCATAATAATACTGCTGTTTAGAAGAATTAATGTTTAGTCTTTCAAGCTTTTCTCAGCTTATATGCCTTAGGTCCCTTAGTTCTTTAATTCACATTCTAAATTTCACAAGAGTTGATAACATGAGTCTCTTACTTTTGCTGCCCAGATGTCCTTCAAAAAGCTTTCTTTATGAGTTACTAGGCTATTGACAAAGCCAAGTATACAGAATTCTGATTAGATGTGTCATTTTACAGATCTATCAATTTCATTTTTACTTTGGCCAGAATTGTAAAAGAAACATTTACAGGAAAAATTTTATAAGAATTTATAGGACTTCATTTTATCATAGAATCACAGAATGGTGCTCCAGCCCTTTAACCGACTTAGTGGCCCTCCTCTGGACTCTTTTCAACAGGCCAACTTCTTTCTTGTGCTGGGGGCTCCAGAGCTGAATGCAGCACTCCTGGTGGGATGTCACCAGAACAGAATAGAGGGACAATCACCTCCCTCAACCTGCTAGTCATGCTCCTTTCGACACAACCTGGAATTTTGTTGGCTTTCTGTGAGCTCACACTGCCAGCTCATGTTGAGGTTTTTGTCCACAAACACCCCCAAATTGTTCTCCTCAGGACTCCTTTCAATCCATTATCTGCCCAGTCTGTATTTGTGCTTGGGATCATCCCCGCTCAGGTACAGGACCCTGCACTTTGCTTTCTTGAACTTTGTGCCTCTGAAGCCTGTCAAGGTCCCTCTGGATGGCATCCCTTCCCTCCAGCATTTTGACTACACCAGGTGCCTAATTAGGTGCTTGTAGATGTGGTACAAAGCTCTTCCATGGATGCTAACTTGTTTAGCTTTGTTCAACTTGATCAGCCTTCTGTTATTTGCTTTCCCACAGTCATATTGTGTGGTCCAACAGACCTAACATGCAAATTCAAATCCTCAAATTATCAAGCCTGTCTAAATTACTTATGAGTTCAACAACTTCAAAGCTAAACATTTTGATCCCTAAATTACAGAAATACTCATACTAGTCAATGTGAAGAAAATTGATTATCCCAGACCAAGCCAGCCCACTGGAAAGCTGGCTGCTGCCTACTGAAGAATCAGGGAGGTGCCTGGGCTGCCTTGCTGCTTTGTAGAAAACAACTCAGTACAGATCTTCATCTCAGAGGGCAGACCTGCAGGAGGGCAGCACCCTTTGATGACAGCAGTGCCACCAAGGCTGGCAGAGCCAGGCAGGTCTCAACAGATGTTGCACCCAGCTGGAAATTTCCTCTTTGCACAGGAGTGGGTCCCTCTGCAGCTTGTTGTTGGGGGCGTTGGAGAAAAAACAAGGTATCCCCCGTTGGTTGCTTCTTTGAACACTTGCATTCCAGCACCACTCAGATGCCAGAACACTTCTCTGGCAGCTGCCCCATAGTGTACAGCTCCAGCCTGAACGTGTGCCCAGTGGGTGTCTGCAGAAACATGGGCAGCTGGTAGAAGATTCAGTTCTTGTGGACACTCCAGGAATCACAGGTTGCATCCATCCCAGTGCCTGGGTGCATCTCCGGCATAAAAGTGTTTTTGCAGAGCACTCAGCAGACACCAAGGAGGTCATGCACCAGCTTCTTCAGATCCTTGCACATGTAGGGTGGTCTCTGAATTGGCAATAGTGTGGGCAGAGCCAACAACCTGACACCATTGCATGCTCCATTGATGTCTGTCGCCTCCTTGTTGTTGCCCTTGCTGCTGGAGCTGTCCTGCTCCTGGCAGCTGGCAGAGGCAAGTCTCATTGGCCCAGTCAGCCAGCAGACCTCAGCAAGCAGGGCTGCTGCAGTGGTCCAAAATGACTACTCCTGCAACACAGAGAGAACGTACCTTCCTCTACACACCTGCTCTGCTCAATGTCCTGCAGTAGCCACCTCACCTCCTGGTACAGTTACTGCTTGTGCTGCTGCATCTGCTTGGCCATGGCCACACTGATCTCTTGATGGTTCTTCAGCCTGGGCAGGATGGTCAAGATAGTCAGGAAGAGCATAATTGATGAAGGCAGAGCCTGGGGGAGGTGGAGAAAAGTTTACTCAGCAGGGCTGGGTGGGAGGGAACATGGAGCAGAAGCTGCCTGGAGCTGGGGGCTGGTAGGTGAGGGAGTGAGGGAGGTGCAAGAGAGCAAGGGCAGTGTTTGTGAGAACTGTGTGGCTGGAAGCCAAGGGACATCCCACAGAATCCTTTGGGCACTGGGGTCTGTGCTTTTGGGCACAGGCTTGAAGGGGCTGCAATACCTGGCTGGAGAGAGGACATGGCCCATCCTACCCAAACAACTCTCACTGCCTGGGCTGTGCCCCACAAAGGGGCAAGAGACACCCAAGCAGTCTCCCAAGACCCCATCCTTGCCAGTATCCCATGAAGCTTTATCTTAAGCACCATTTTAAAAGAATATCTTAACTTCCTTTTCAAATTCTCAAAGTTATGCAGAATAGTAGAAGATTGTATGTTTAATAATGTGTAGATGATGCCTTTCTAAAGATAGAAGATGTTTTTCTTTCCTAAAAATAGATATTTCAGCACTTGAAAGTTAAAGTGTTAAATTAGGCTAAACAGAAATAATAAAGAATAATGCACTTTTTTAACTTAGACATCATATGAGAAACAAACTAGAGAACTCTCTTCCCCATAGAACAGAAACCAAATAATTTATCACAAAAAAGTTATTCCTAAACACCTGAAAGATATCTTCAGTATCAGCAATCAAAGGATTTGGTATGTTTTTAAAATTATTTAAAAAAATTGTGTCACCCTCAAGCGGTTTCTTCTATCTATTTCAGGGTCTTATCTGTTCTTCATTTTCAGTGTTCCTTTTCCTTAACAATAGCAGTGTACCATGAAGAAATAATATGAATGGCAGATGTCATAACCATTGAAAATAGTGATAACATTCTTGAGAAAAAAAAGTAAAGTAGCTGTAGAGTTTAAAGTACAACTATTTTTAATTTTAGCCTAGACCTTTGAATTGGGATTGCTATTTAAAGTAGAAATTAATGCAATTTGAGCATTGCAAAGGACAGACTTTTCTCACAACACCACCACTAAACTTCACTGTTCACATGGATAAGCATCATCAGGAAGGAGTGACCAAAACCAAACCTGGTCGTCGAGCAGACAGCTTCCCACAAAGTTTTCCTAACAGGTTTACTGACCAAAACACACAAATACACCAAAGCTAACATCAGATGCTTTCACAAAACAATATCCAGTCCCATAGTTTTAATGCAAATATTTTAATATAAACAGGGATATTGAAAATATATAGTACCTTTTTTTCTTTTCAAAATGTTTAAAAATAAAACAAAACCATTGTCAACTTGTTCACATTCCCAGACTTTGTGCTTTCAGAGATAACATATCGTACACAGTCTTATCTTTCTGCCACACAATACAACCCTGTGATAACAACAAAACCAGGAATTAATCCAGGCTTTCTGAGCCAAAGATATTGCCACCTATTACTAATAATTGGGATGGCACTACCTATAGCCCTGAAAGAAAAATGTGAAAGCCCTGGTGATTTATTTTTCATAAGGATAGACAAAATTAGTAATTAACCCAGATTGAATCTTGCAAGTGACACTGACTAGGCACTTTTACTATGCATATTTAGGAAAAGAAAAGCTCCAAGACAAACTGATAATGAAGCACTCATTAACAGCTGTGAGGGTGAGCCAGCTCCATCTACTTCCCCAGGCTTCCCAGAGTACGGAGGGGATTGTGAAATCCCCACATGGGCAGGATATGCAGCACTCCAAGGTATCGAGGTCATAGAGAGAGCCTTTAATTACTGAGTCAAGGATATTTAAACTCTTTGGGCGGGGCTTGGGAGATAGGATGTGATTGGGTAAGGTTTCAGGGGGAGTGGTGTGGTTTGGGGGACACAGGGGCCAACAAGGGAGCAGGAGGATCAAACCCAGTGGAAGCCCAGGAATGGGGAGTGACTGGTGGTACATCCAATAAGGTCGGGAGGGGGGTGGGGCTGGATACCTGGGAAGAAAGTCGTCTGTGTTCATATGTGTGGGGGTTTTAGGGGTTACTCTCTATGCAGGGGAAAACCCGTACATAAGAGATGGAGGTAATGCTGGATTATAAAGTGTCTGGTCCTTTGGAAGTTGTTACAGTGCTGGTCTTGTTTCTAGCAATTTCTTTTTCCATGATGTGTAGTCCGGATAGTCCTCTGTCTCTGTTTTGCATGTGCAGTGGCAGAAGTCTTTCCCAACAACTCATCACTGAAGTATGAAGTGTTTCACAATGTCTAGCCTTTTTCTGTTCCCACTAATGTCTCCCTGAACCAGTTCACTTTCCACCTCATTTCCTGTCACTCATTTTCTCACCTGAAATCTTACCATCTCCATTTACTTTCTCCTTGTCTGTGTGTCCTTATCTTTCTTCATTGTTCATTCCTCAACCCTACCACTCTCTTCCAACACCGCAATATTTAGTCTTTCCTTTCTCCTTTCTGAAGTTGCCATAATTCCCAAACTTAACATTCAGGGGCACGACAATTCTCTCTTTTTCTCATTAACACTGATTACAGGGGCCCACTGCCCCAAATGAAACAGCAATAAGCAATCACTTCATCTTTTGCTCACAGCAGACTGACTCTGAGATTAGACTGGGTCTGTCCACTTACATCTGAAAAAACTCCAAGGACAGAGACTGTCCAGCATCTCTGAACAACCTGCTTCACTGACTGTTTCTCCTCATGGGGAAAAGAATTTCCTTATATCCACTGTGAATCTCTCTTCTTTCAACTCATGCACATTGTCTCACATTCTTCTGCCCTGCATCACTGGGATCAGCTGGGCCCCATGTAGTCCATGACATCCCCATTGCCCTGGGGGGCTGCTCTCATATTCTGTGAAGCCTTGGCTTCCCCGGGCTATACAAGCCCTGGTCCCTCAGTCTCAACTCGCATGAAAATTCTTCTACTCCTTTGAACCTGCAGTCCAGGGCCTTTTCCAGAGTTGCTCCATAAAAAGTCTGCAGCCTGTGGGACTGAGAAACATTCATGCACACCAGGTGTATGACTTGCCATGTCACTGTTGAATTTCCAGATGTTCCTCTCAATCCACCCTCCGGCCTGTCCATGTGGCGGTGCAGGGCCACGTTGAGGTGGAAGACACTCATAATCCTTGCCTGCATCCAGTTTCCCACCTGACTGTCCGCTGGCTGTACATGAAACTGGCTGTTTCATGTACTCTCTCTGTACATATAATCAGTCTCCTTCAATTTTTTTGTCTCCTACAATCTGTATATCATTAGCAAACAGTTTATGTAAGTATTTTTGTATACTTCTCATTTATGAATTATAATGTTAAGTTGCAGAGGATCAATATTCACTATATAGAATCCACTAGGTCACATCACTTAACTGGATTGCCCACTTACTTAACTAGATCGACTTTTCTAGTTTTTAACCTTTTTTATATATCAGCATATTATTTCCTGCCAGACCTCTTGAGCTTCTCTGATGACCAAAATATTCTGAAAAACAACAAGAGTAACTCAGAGAATTTGTGAGCATTTTTAAGCTTTTAGAAGCAAGATACTTGGACCTGTTAACTGAAGAAGACCTCCTGTAAGTAATCATGTAAAATTAGGAACTGTTGGAATACAAGTATTTCAATGTGATTGTATGCTATAACTGGATCATAAAAGACTCATTTCATGTACAACTCCACCCTTCCTTTAATGTAATTGTCAACTCTGGTGTTTCCATCTAGTAATTCACCAAGAATTCCTCAATTTTTCTGAATAAATTTAGTCAAACCCAAGTTTCTTAAGTAGCATGGTCTATTTCTTACTTGCAGACTCTGTGTAGTTACAGAAATTATTTTAAACAGTTCTTTATGATTATTCACATTTTAATCTTTGAACTCTCTGCTGATTCTCCCAGCTGTTGCCTGCTTTCTGTGACTAGCCCATTAACAGCCTGAAACATGTTTAAATACACATTCACATACACAGTTCACATTTACCACTTTGGACTTTATTCTGTTTGCAACAATAAATCAGCAAGTTGTTAAAATATGAAAATGTATGATCTCTGGAGCCAGATTAAACCAGTTAATCCCATCAATTTGATGGTTTGTCAAAGAAAAGCTAACCACTGACTATCTCCTCCATGAATCACTTACGCATGAACTCATCTGGGTACTGACACAGCTTTAAAATTTCAATCAAGTGAATCTAATTGCACAACTGACATTTTAAAGTGCACTTTAAACATCTTGCTGAACAAGGGTTCAGGCCAGCTGTGCAGTAGCAAGCAAGGAAGCAGCCTTCCTGACCATCACTGAAAAAAGAGCTTGCCAAAACTGAAGAAAAAAACCAGAGAAGATGGGAACAGCCTGGGTCTGGCAGGAGTAATAGAGGTTACACTAACTAAAGGCACGATCACAGAAGGAAATTTACTGGTAACATACTGAACTTCACTGGATAAAGATGGTGTATGTTGGTCTATCAGCACCATGAGGTGATATCAAGAATTATGTTTTTAATATCTTTCACCAAAAGGAATCATTCTTCAGGAAGGTGAAGAAAGAATATAACAAACTTACACCCTGTCTTATTTGAAAAAACTCCTTGTTGAATTTCCAGGACACAGCAAGATGAGTTCTCTCCTGAGCTTTAAACATATTTCTGCAGCTTGATTTAACTACTATGATTACTTTCTACAGCCTTCATATTCAGAATAACAATGATTTTTGAGGTTTATTTTTGATAACTGTTTAACTAGAAGTTGTGCCGAAAGTCCTTGAGGAAATTTCCATTGTTTATATTCTGACCAATCCTATTTCAATTAATTCTGAATGTATTTCACTTATCTGCCAAAATTGTCTGCTCAGACCTCAAAGCCACTATTGGGAGCCACACTGACACTGTTTCTTGATATCATTTCATGTCTGTGTCTCTAGGTCAGCATACCTCCAAGAAAGGAGGTTTCATTTAGAGTGCAAATGATGACCTGGGACAGGCCTGGACAAAGGGTTTTTTTCACTTGGAACTGGTGAGCTGCTGAACTCAATTTCCTACAGGAAAAGGCTAATTTCAATAACTGTTTGTTTAATGTTCAAATACAGGAAAAGACCATGTAGATAACTTTGAACTGAAGTTTTGGTTTAAACAGCCAAATTTATTTTCACTGTTTAATTTTGCAAAATAGAAACAGAGGAAAATAATTAAAAGATATTTCACCATTAGTATTTCTGCTGAGATTTTGCATTCCCATTCCAAATTAGGACTAGAAGTTTTTCATATTCCTGTCAGACATAAAAACAGTTTTTCACTCCCTCTTCTAGTCTTGTGCAATCCCTGAAGATTGGTGAGATTATTTGATTAAGCATATTAAAAGGGATAGATTTATACTGTTGACTTAGCAATGATTAAGTGGAGATATAAAAAACTATTTGTAGGAAGAATAAAACCACAAATAAATGACTGAGGGGACTTGGAGGATTTGTCATTAATAACAGTGGAATGGCATAAGTAAACTAAAAAATTAATTTGATCATCAAGTTAATGTTCCTTGTGGTCAGATATATTAACTCACCGTTTATTAATTTTTTAACAGTTTCACATGAAATCTCTTGCCTGTCAGAGACTGTAAACAGTCAAAGAGAATGATTTAATAGAACCTTCACATTTCCAAATCTCTGGTCTGCATTTTCCTAACTCTTGTTCAGCTGCTTTCATCTTTCAGACCACTCTTGAAATGCAGCTGCCCTTTCATAGCTGTTAGGACATTCTTTTCAAATTTAATATTTTTCATTTCATTCTGACAGATTGGTGTATTGTACATTACCTTGCTGACACTGTTGCAGTCCAATGTACTTGGAAAGTTTTTCCAGAGACTTTATAAATTCCTGATTCTGTTGTATCTGTTGAACAGTTAAGAAACTCTAGAAGTTAAATGAACAGAGATGATAGATAGTTGGCACTTCCAGCTGAAAGTGCTTTCTTTTGGAAAACTCACTTAATTTGCCTCTTCCCATGGGCTCACGAGCCTCATTTCAGCTCATGCATGGGCCCTTGTGGAAAAGATGAAAGTGCTTTCTATTTTAATTGATGATTATATCAACTGCCCAAACCTAACTCCAAACAGAGTAGTCCATTTTCTGGAAAGAATCTCATGGAGGATTATAATGTGGGACAGCAGGCATTTTGAACTGTATTCTGTCATAGTTATAAACTGAGATCTGTTCAACAGGTCCATTAGCATCTCTGGTACATGTCTGTTTTCAGACTTGAGCATCCAGCAGACCTAACAGTAAGACAGGATCTATGTAGTATCAAAGAAAAGGTGTTGTGGAACTTTAAATAAAAATGTTATGCAATTTCCTAAAGTCTTCCTTGGCTTCCCATATGACTGGGAAATAAAACAAAGTACTTATTTTCCCTCAGTTATCCTGCTTTAATTTTCTCAGGTGGGACAAGTGCCCAATAAGCAGCTTCTCTGCAAGGGAATTTTCTGTTCTTCCGATCCCAGCTGATAGGGAAACCCAAAGTTACTTGGATTGCAAGGCATATAACCAGATCTGACTGTAAACTAAATAAATGTTATGTGATACATGGAGAGAGCAGAAACTTCTCTAGGAAACCATTTAGGAAGCCCTCAGTACTTCTGCTGTTGGCCCTAGACCACTCAGAGAGAAATTAGCACCGCTACAAAATAATTTATGAAACAGTAACATGGACTTTCCTTAGAAGCTTCTGCCTCCCCAAAGGAGCTTTGAGTGTCACCTGAGCCTTTGCAAGCTGCTTGTTAGTTAACTGTTACACTAACTGAAAACAATGGAAAACAGATCAATAGGTTCTCAATTAACTTTGCACCATGTGGATGGCAAGGGATTGCATTGGGAGCTTCACATCAGTCAGAAGGACAAATGCCTTCAGAGTGCAGCTGAGGATAGCAGTGCCAGCATCTGAGAACGGCTTGTTAACCAGTGCTGTTCAGGATCTGACTCCCCTGGGGGACTTCCCATCTGCCTACCTCTCTGAGCTCTCTAATGCAGTTCATTTTGTGTGATCTGTCCTTGCTGGGCTTTGTTATGTGGAGGGGAAACAGAATCAGGATTCCCAGATTCCCTCCTGTCACCTTTTCTTTTATATCTCTTAATTCCTTATGGGGGGTGGGGACCAAAACACCAAACCCAAAAGAACAACACCAAAACCCAGTAATAACAATAATTAAACTCCTGACGATAAAGCCTACATGGCACAGTGAAGTGTTCATTGAGGCTATTGCACTACATAGCACACTTCATTGCTTCTTCTTGGTACATTTAAAAAGTTTCAGGCAGATCTTCTGCATACTCTTTCTTCTGATTGCTGTGTAGCAATACAGCCCTTGATCTACTGAATCAAACCAGCAACTGTTTTGCGTAGTGCCTCCCATCCAACTGTGCCAACAGGCAGAGTGCTTCAGCAATTGGCAGAAATAGGCAGTCTTGCTCAGGGCTCTGTTTCCGCCAAATTGCAGGCGGAGCTGGCTTTGCATATTTCTAAAAAATATCCTCAAGGCTTGGGTTTTGAAAGGGTGTTGGGTGCGTGATCCATTTAATACATCTCAAAATCTGATTAGATGCCTGCTGAGCATCCCTAACCATTTAAAAGGCTTTTGAAAATCTGACCATATGTAGTATAGAAACTTGCAAGAACTTTGAAATGCAGTAGTCCAGGCATGTGATGGAATTTAGGTGTTTAGCCAGATTTTCAAAGGCATACATATGCCTGAGTAGGCTCTGAAAATGTGAATCTAGGTTGCTAAATTACAGGAACACAACTTAAGAAGTTTTACAGGAGCTTTCTCTTTGAAAGTTGAGAATATTTCCTTCACTAAATGGCTGATAGACTAATAATAGCAAGTAGTGAATTTACTGAATAAAGCTTGATGAAATGCCATGAATAAAGTACAGAAATTGGACAAATACAAATATAAATATTGATACAAACATTTTGGTGCATGAAGCTTTGATAAATTTGTCATAAGATCAAATTAACCTTATCTTGTCATGAATAGATGCCAGTATCTTGGAATTGTTATTGAAGACATAGAGGATTATATCCCATTTTCCATATTTGTTTTATTTTCATATTTTCAATTTTGAGCCTGGTGGGACATTTACATGACTTGCTCATCTTTATGGTATGTATTTTGAAATCTGTGATTACAAAATAAATAAAGTACAAATAAGCCATTATTGTATCTGGAAAGCAATAAGACTCTGCATACATAGGAAAAGTCCAATCAGGACACCTGTGCTAACACAAGTTCTGGCTTTGAATACCTCATGAATCCCTCATTTCTTCCAAGACATCTCCCTAGAACCTGCCAGTGGTGCTTTTATTGCACAAAGTCAAGAAATAGCTATTAATTTTTTTTTCTGCCTAGTTAATAATTTATTGGTAATGGGGCACGGATGTCAGTTTCCAGATGTTTTCTCCAAGTGAATATTTCAAATTAGGGAAAAAGATTTTAATTTTTTGCATAAGGTTTTGAACGTTCTCAGCTTTCCTTTGTTCTCTGCCATGCTCTGGGCCCTAAATCTGAACTAGCTGCATGTCTTTGTCTTCCCAGAGAATGTGCAGATCCCCTGCAGAATGACACTAATTAACTCCCCTCTGTCCTGGGGATCTGGATGGGTCCAACTAGATCTGAACAGTGCTCTGTGCTGACAAATCCTGCAGGGCACACTACAGCCCTGCTGCCACCTTGTCGGTCTGAGCACTGATATTTTGTCTCTGTCTCTTGAGTTCCAGTCCTTTTTTGTTAGGGGTCTACAAGAAAAATTTTAGCATACTGTACCTTTCTACATCTCACACACTGGGCTGGATATGGAGCTTAGCCCCCAGGCAGGCTGTGTCATGCTGGCCCTGAAGGCAGTTCTGCTCTCTTGCTTCTTCTGTTATGAGCAAAAGGATTATTGTGGAATTATTTTAGAAAATGATACATGAACTATTATGTATGTATAGCAATAAAAAGTATTTTTTTTATTTAAAACCAAGCATTTATGTTAGCAGCAGTTAATCAAATAGAAGTAATGAATAGAAAAGATATTTTGAGTAATAATTTTTGATAAATACATGTTGCCAGTGTGATATTGTTGCTAGAAAAGCAAAATGTGATGTTTGATACACACACACAAAACACCAAGGCAGAGAGCTTCTGATTCCTTTATTACCTCTGAAAAATTAATAATTAGTACTGCAAAATCATATTGATTAACTGAAAATGTTTCTGAGGAAAAACAAGAATGCTTAAAGGTTAAGGAAACCTGCCTCACAGAGAAAGACTCAGAAACATACTAAGTGAAGAAGCAAAGCATATTGAGGAATGATATGAACAGCTAAATCCCAGCAAAGGCAACATGACTTGACAGTATGACACTGCACCCAAGGACTGACCAAAGCCATGTGGCTGGGTGCTCAACAAGTTCAGGATTTTTTTTCCCCAGGTCTTTAATGAACAAGGAGAGCAATCTACCATGGTCTGTTCTATGTCGTCCATCACTGAACATTTTTAAAAAGGAATTAACACTGTAAATCCAATAACAAAGGGCAAATCTGTGAAGGGACTGGGGGGGAGGGACCAAAACAAAACAAAAAAAAACACAAAAAACCCAACTCAACAACAAAGTGACACCACACCTTCACATTAAAAACAAAAGGAAAATATGGGCTCTAAATACTCTGATTATTTCCTTTCTAAAAAATTCCACTGAGGTCAAAATTTCTCCACAGTAAACCAGAAACAACATCCTTTGAAGGAAGCCCCCAGTATGCTCAGGAAGGTCTTTTTTCCCCAGTTGCTGGCTATATTCTGGAAGTGAAGCTCCTCAGCCAGCATCACAAATTACAATATAAAATACTAAAAACTACAACTGAAAGTTCAGAAGAGAAGTTCTGACTTTTGCCACAGCCTGACTGGCTTTTTTTCCAGAGCCTTGACAGCATGATACTGAGTAAAACACTCAAGCTGATGCACAGGCTGATATGCTGGAGTGTTGGAGCCTCAAAAGTTCCACCGAGACGGTCTCACTTTGCATTTGGTGACTCTTCAAAGACCATAAGCTTTTGCTCAAGGAAAGCTGCCGACTGGTTTAAACCAAGTTACATAGCAGCTGAACTCAAGTGGTATTTCCTGCTTGAAAATAACTGATTTTTAAGAAAGCATTTCTATAAATATTGCAAGATAATGCATTTAAGAGCTAAAAGGAACTTTTATCAATATGTCATACAAAATCCTCCATGATTAGGACCAAAATATTTTATTTCCCCTTCAACAGCTTAGTTCAATCACTTGCATCAAGCCACCTAATACAAAGTATTCAGTTCTTTTGCAATGACAATGTATTTCTCACTGAATTGTGACCTTTTCATCATTGTTTCCTGGATATGACTACAGAAAATGCATCCACTGAAGCCAGAGGGACTTACACAAGAATCTAGTTTTCCTCCACACAACGTATCTCTGCTTCTTAACTGGGCTTTGTTCCAAATCACCCCAAATGCTCAGTTGGTTAGAACATGGTGCTAATAACACAAAGGTCATGGGTTCAATCCCCGTATAGGCCATTCACTGAAGAGTTGGGCTCCTTGTGGGTCCCTTCCAACTCAGAATATTCTGTGACTCATTTCAAAAAAATTCACAGAACAAAACTAAGGCTGAGGCTAATGAAGAAGAGCTGATTTTTTGGCAGGAAGGCTCTGTATTGCCATCCACCTTACTGAGCACAAATTAATCCTAAACCTCCAATTTGGTTAATCTGTAGATAGATTTCCAAGTCTATGTGCCTAGTATCTGTCATTTGCACCCTTCACTGACTTCAAAGTACTTGTTGATATAACATTTTCCTACTGGATTATATGATCACTCAATAAATGAAAATGGAACAGAGCAGAGCCATGGACAGCATATCTCAAGAGTTTAATGAAGAGGGAAACATGAGGGATATGCCTCTGAGCTGTCTTACTGTCTTAATTTTAAAACTTTTTCCTCATTCTCTCACTTTGTTGAAAACTGAATCATTTCTACAGAATGATCCTTTCTGATTCAACACTCAAACTCATTTTCTTCTTCTGATTTACAATAGCTTGTCAGAGAGATTCCTTCTAGCTTCATGTCCATTCTGAAGGCTAGCTGTAATTAATTCTGAAGTGTTTGTGCCTTTTTTTTTCTGAAGTTGCTCATCTTTCTCATTTTTTTCTTTTTTTTTTTTTAAATATCAACTCGTTTACCTCAAAAACAATCAAATGAGCACTCACAATGCTAATTGGACTGTAGAGGCTTTAATGGATTTTATTCCTGTTAGTAGTATTTTCCCATTATATTTTACCCATTTAAACAACAACCACAGCCTGCAGTACAAATATTGAGAGACAGAATTCTGCAGAAACACCATTTCATGCTTTTGTGTTTGCATAGAGCAGAACACTGCCTTTGGTCATGTTGAAAGGAATCTTATTCCTTTTTTTTCCCCTCAGGTGTAGAAAACCGATTGTATGTCCTCACTTTTCATGTTAAGCACCCTACTACTGCATAAAAGTTGAGGTCACAGAACCACAGAATGACTGAGTTGGGAAAGGACCTTAGAGGCCACCTCGTCCAATAGTTCTGATCTACCAAGGTCACCGAGACCCAGTTGTGTAGGACCATGACCAGATGGTTTTTTAGTATCTTCAGGGAGGGAGACTCCACCACCCCTCTCAGCAACCTGTGACAGTGTTTGGTTACCCTCAGAGTGACAGAGTGTTTCCTGATGTCCAGAGAAAATGTCCCATGTCTCAGTCTGTGTCTATTGCCTCTGATTCTGTCTCTGGACACCAGTGGAAAGAGCCTGGCTCCATCCTCTTTGTATCCTCCCTTCAAGTATCTACGGTCATTGATGAGATCCCCCTGACCCTTCTCTTCTCCAGATTGAACAATCCTAGCTCTTTCAGTCTTTCCCCTTACAAGAGATGCTCCAGTCCCTGAATTATCTTCGTGGCCCTTCCCTGGACTCTCTCCAGCATGTCCATGTCTCTCTTATTGTTGAGACCTCAGAACTGGACATAGCACTCCAGATGTGACCTCACCAGTGCTGAGCAGAGGCTCCCCTAAATCTGCTGGAAATACTTTGATTAATGCAGCCTAGAATACCAGTAGTTTTCTTTGTGGCAAGGGCACATCACTCACTCACTCATGGTCAATGCGGACTTCTCCAGGACTTCAGGGCCCTGTTGTGCCACACTCATTTCCAGTTGGGTTCCTCAGTGCATGGGGTTGTTGCTCTCCCATACCAGGACTTTGCAGTTCTTGTTGAACTTCATGAGGTTCCTGTTAGCCCATTTCTGTAACCTACTGAAGTCACTCTGGATGGCAGCACAACCCTCTCTTGTATCAGCCACTCCTCCCAGTTTTGTGTCAACAGCAAGCTTGCTAGCTCCCTAGGTTCCTTTTGTCATCTACTTACTTATAGAAGCTCTTTTTATTGCCTTTGACATATCTCACCAGATTCTATCCCAGTTGGGCTTTGGTTTTCCTAACACATCTCTGCATGATTGGATAGTGTCTCTGGATTCCTTCCAGGTTACCTGTGCCTGCTTTTATCATTCATATGCTTTCATTTTTGTGTTTATGTTTGGCCAGGATCTCCTTGTTCATCCACACAGGTCTCTTGGTGTTTGTGCCTGGCTTTCAACTATTGGGGTAGAATTCTCTTTGAGTTTGGAGAATGTGATCCCTGAATATTAACCAACTTTCTTGGGTCACTTTTCCCTCCAGGTCATCATCCCATAAGACTCTTCCAAGCAGATCTTGTTATTGAGTATGAGGAGCACACTCCACACCGTCTCCTCATTGGCTCCTCTTTCATGTGAGACAGGAACCTGTCATCAGTGCTCTCCAGCACTGATCCCTTATGGCCTTCTGTGTTGTCCCCCCAACAGATACTGGGGTTTTTGAAATCCCCTGTAAAAAGAGAATGTGAAGCTGCTTCTGGTTCTCTGTCAGAGACTTCATCTACTTTTTCTTCCTGGTTAGGCAGTTCATAGCAGACATCCATTACAACATCACCTCCACTGGTCTGCTCTTCCTTTCTTATCCATAAGCTCTCACTTGGCTCATCATGCATTGTTAGGCAGAGCTCCAGGTACTCCAGTTCTCTCACATGAAGAGCAGCTCCCCTTTATCATCTTCTCCAGCTGTTTTTTCTAAATAATCTGTATTTCCTCTGTGCAGGCATGTGATTGTCCTGGCAGCAGGAAGCCAGACCTCAGCTGCTCTCTGCTCCCCAAGAGAATGGTTCAGAGGTTAATGACACCTCTTGGCAAGATGGGAGAAAACTGCAAAGCAGATGCTGATCTCAGGCAACAGCACCACAACCCTCATCACTGAAGCTGGGTGATCAATTTCAATAATCAGAGACACTCAGGGATAGCAATCTTTGACAAACCAGTATGTTTCCATTCACTGCAAAACCTAATTTTGTTCCTTCAGTAACTTAGGTCATCACGGTCTTTTTGCAGGCAACTTAGCTTTGCTAGCATCAAGCCTTGAACCAAATCTGAGTAAGACTTCATGTCTCTGACCATACTATTCAGTGTCATGATCTTTTGTTTTCCTAATACACTGATTGAATTTTTTTTTTTTGCAAACAAGCTATAAAGTATGTGAAAGTGTCCTTGTAGCTGATGTATTTAATTATCATTACAGGACACTGAAAGCCATCTCTTAAAGCAAAAAAAAAAAAAAAAAAAAA